>QRFJ01004177.1:0-82614 GCA_006176705.1 Cocos nucifera | reverse complement strand
CAGAGAGAGATTTTTAGGAATATCTATGAATCGAGCTCTGAAGGACCTAAAGTCTAAACTTGTCTGCTTGTTATCTTTGACATGATGCCATGACAAGTCCAAATTCTGGCATACTGTAGACTTGGTTCTTACCATGGCCATATCTCATGACGGTAGGTAGGAAGGTTCTTAAAAGATCCTATTTCCAGTGGTAATTGCAGTTAACAAATAGTTCCCCAAAGAAAATAGGAAGGTCTGTGAAGCTCATCATGGATCGCACCATTTAATAGGATTCGATTCCGTCCATTCTAAAATCTCGTTGAGTTGAGGTGTTCCTGGTGGAGTCCATGAGAGATATACCATTTTTCTTGAGATAGTCCAGAATTCCCAACTAAGGTATTCACCTCCTCGATTAATCGAAGAACCTATGTGTTTCCAATTTGCTTTTCTACCTTCATGTCCGAATTCAATTGAACTTTTTAAAGCTTCAGACTTGTGTTCATAAGAAAACATAACCATACCTTGATAATCATCGGTAAAGGTTATGAAGTATACTAAGTGCCTCTAGCCGGCACCATCAAATGGGCGCAATACATCTGTATGTCTAGGGAAGAAATCTATGGCCTTTCCCCATGTATAATACGAAGAGGAGCTGGTCATTTGCTCTTAACGATAGGATTCTCAATGGATATGACTCTGACGTCAATGAACTCAATAGCCCAGTTTTCTCTCAAGTTTGTTAACCCAATCTCTGCTATATGACCTAATTTAGGTGCATAGATACCTATGAGTTAGACTATTCCCTAGATGTTTTGATTTTATGGCATTCATATTTTGCCAAAAATTAAAATAGATACATCAACCATGTAACTGATTAAGATCGTTAATAAAAAATTACTTTGCAATTTATTCTTTCATAACGAATAATTACAACTGTCCTTAAGAAAACTAATTACATAGCCTTCTACCTGCAAGATAAGAAATAGAAATCAAATCCTGCTTGCTGTAGGTACATAATAACAAGTCTTTAATACTAATTAACAAAATGGTAGTGAGAGGTATGTTCCCACGGGCCATGGGCAAGCAATCCTTCCATTTTGACTGCGCAGGATCATCTCAACCATCCTCAGCTCCTGCTATCTCAAGATCCTGCATCGAAGTGCATATAATGAGCACTACGAACCAGAGTCAAGCACCCCACCGTGATGTAGAAGAAACTATAAGGTTAGAGTCAATAATGAGACATACCTCTCAGAAGGACCTGCCTCCTTCTTCTTTAGGATGGCCAGGTAGTAGGGCATTTCACTTCTAGTGACCGTCATTAACTTGCAATGGAAATACTTTCCTTTGTCATGGCCTTCTTTCAGCTCTATATTTTTCCTTCTTGTCCTCCTTCCACCTTCTGCTGTTTCATAGATTCTTCTTCTTATTAGAAAAGACTTTCCCTCTGGAGAGTCCATTCCATAGCAGCACTGACCTTTAAACCTTTCATGGAAAGCTCAGCGTAAACCAGCATGTTCATAAGTTTCGGCCAAGGAGTTTTGAAGTTTATGCATATGGTAGTTCATGATGAACTGCCATACATCATCAAGATTGAGAAATTAGTCCATTCTGCCAGATCCATAAGTCTAACCTCACTGAGCTTCTCAGCTCTTCCAAGTCCTTTGATCATGCGTCAAACAATGATCTTTGAATTCTGACTGCCCATCAAAGCATCTTAGCCTTGAATGATCGTTTAGTGGCCTGATGACTTGGCTGCACGACTCTGTTCACCAATACATCTCCTGTAGGTGAGCCAAACATTTGGTGAGTAGTCCTGATATCTTCAATGTCGGTGCCGAAGCTCATCAGACATCGAGCCCAACATGTATGTATTGCCTTATTATCTTGTTAGTCCACTTATCTCAAGAAGCTCTCTATCAGCATATTGACGAGCTGGTAAGGTGGGAGGATCTGGTCCAATATATGAGTTTACTTCTCAAACCCAAAATGCATTTTAAAGTTTCAAAGGAGCTCAATGCCTTGTATATTTGGTCCGATCAGTCTCATGGTGTCAGATCGTGGCTAGTAGGGTTTGATGTAGATATCTCCTATAGAGAGTCATAAGTTTCTAGTTAATAATAATTTAAGACTCTAACCAATTATTTAGAAATTTCATTTTTAAAATAAATTAGCCTTTCCACTATTTTCCTCGGATCCCTACACCTCCCTCTATAGAGATGCAAAAATCTCCATGATTACTGATTTCTAGTTGGATGTGCGGTCCATCAACTGACTCATCACCTCACCAACAGTTATTGGTGATGGTTATGCCAACGAGTGAAACAACTTTTGTTCAATAATTCTCCAATCATATGCACCCAAATTGTTCTCTAATTCACTAATCTCACTGTCCAAAATATTGGATCTCACTCCTTAGTTAAGTCAGCACCCACCATTTGCATAGGATCTGGATTCCTAAATTGGTCTCTCACTGTCTCCGAAATTATTGAGCCCAATTCCATCCTCCAGTCAACTAGCAATCCATGCTAATAGAGATGGTTTGCAACTTCTCCGATGTCAAATGAGCCCACTATACACTATCGCCGAGAACAATCAAACCCCGGGAAGGGCCCGCACATCTACAATGGTGAATGGACTTAGACTAGATCTTTCTTAGGAGATTTGATTTGCATCTCTTAAACTAGACTTAACATAGTCCATTATCTATTATGACTAACCTAGTGGCATGTTTAGCTCGGCACTATTGACCACTCAGAATCAATGACTGAGTCAACAAACAGTGCCAATGTTAAGTTAGACCGTGAAGAGGGATATTGCCATTTAACTCGACAGGAATACATTTCTGAGGTCGATGTAGTCTCTCAATGTATAGAAAATGTCAGTCGGGTCGTATCTCTGCCAGAGTACCAGTTAGACACTCAAATTTGTGAGAAGAATCAATCGGATTATAGCTACAATCCAAACTCTCACCTCTGAGCCTAATTAGGGTCTTAATTGATATTCATCTACTCACATGACTCGGAGTCTTGATCAGACTAATCCTATAGACCCGGCCAAATTTAAGCATTATTGACCTATTTAATGTAAACTCTTGAATTCATTTGATCAATCCGTTGCGACCTACATTTGAGCTAGCCCAAGCTTCGAACCCAGATTTATGAATGTTCTTTAGATCTAAAATATAAATTTTAGACTAATTGATATTTCATAAACTTAATTCTTAATTAATTAGGGTTTAAACAAAAATATGAAAATTGAAGATCGAGGATTTCAGGATTTAGGGTTTTTACAAAAGTAAGTTTTTCAATTTCTGATTAAGGATGAACGTGCACATCCCCTATCATATCATAAGAACAACCCCATCGATCGGAGGAGAGGTCTTTAAGCCCTACTTTATCTTTTGACCGGACAGTCAAGGGGAACGCCTTAATCAGAAATATAATTAATTCTATAAAAAACTAAATTAGATTCTAAGCATGATATCTCATATAATACCAAAATAGATCTACATTAAAATATATTTGTATATATTACAATATATCAGGCATGCAATTTTTAGATCTAAATTAATCGTTGTAATCAATCTAAAAAAAATTAAATTTATATTCGATCAATCAAAAAAATTTAATCTAGAACCCTTTGCAGAACTATTCCACAACTAGTCTTAAAAATTGCAACTATCATATCTCACATGAACAATTAATTTTATTTTTTTTCCTATTTTTAGATTCTGATTATAATATTTATAATATCAAAAAATAAAAAATAAATAGATCTATAAAATTACTTTTTATAAACAAATTATGGATCTAACGTAGACTACACTCAGAACAATTCTACTTCCTAGTCTAGTTATGTTCGTCAATACATATTGATTTAAATTAATGTTATTTTAATTTTTAATTTTTAATTTTAGATCTAATCATCATCTCATATGTGATATCTACAATTATATTTCTAAAAACTTTATTATCTAAAAAATTATTATATCTAATATTTTTTTTTAATTTAATCAGATTAAAATTAATATCTAAAAAAATTTATAAGAGCCCTGTCTGCTGATACTAGTTGAAGAAAATTCCTGATTTCCTGTCAGGGTTCGTTCAGATCTGAATTTGGATACGAGAGGCATATTCAAATTTTTCTTCTCAGATTCAGCTCAATCTAACCACTCTTTTCAAAATATGATTTATAAACTGAGTAGTTTAAGAAATAAAAACTAATTGAATTCTAAATTAATTTTTATCTTGAGTCTTGAGTAATCTGATTACCGTGATGATTTCCTGCGGAAGTCTGAGGTTCCTAGATCTAGCCACTGCATAGCACCTGGCCTCGTACTGGTAATCACTCAGGATAAATCTGAGCAGATCTTCTTTCTCTTGTTTTTTCTCCAAGTTTAAATCTAGATTGATATTTGGAGGATCTTCAAAATCCTTCTGAAGATCACCCGTCGTTCTCTGTAGCAGTGCTGCCTTCTTCCTTTTTCGTCAACCTCCTTGCTTGAGCCCACTAAATCCGAGGGCCCAACTTCCTTGGGTTGTGAGAGCGAGGGAGAGGGCCAGATGGTGGCATGGAGAAGGAAGAGGGGCAATCTTGGGGCATGGCTTGGAAGAGGAGTTTCAAAGTGGGCGTAATAGGGTCTATTTATAGACTCTGCTGGTCCATGCATGCTACTCCCACGGCAATCACGTTGCTCTCGTTCATTAGATTTAAATCTATTGGTGGAATGAGAGACCCACGGATTCATCTAAGGTGGCACTATAGATTGGTCAAATCTAGTAGGATGAGGGTCACCTCAGTTTGAATCCAACAGCAGACCCTGGAGTCCCATCTGTATGGGACTCCAGCATCCCCTCTCCTTTAGGCGCTACGCCATCCTAGGCCATGCACCTTCTTTCTTTCTAATTTCTAGAGAGGGAAAGCCTATCTACTCTCAACAATAAAGTGCATGAGACACATGGGCAGCAGACGTCCAATGGGTCAAAGGTTAACGTTTGATTCAAGTCAAAGTATAAGATTAGCATGTGGATGGAAATGGTAGGTGTTTCTCAAATTATCTCATTAATTAAGACAACCCTTTTCTGACTTGGACAAGCTCATCTTCAGCACCAAGTAAAAAGGTACCGTGAGTGAGCCAAACGCATTTGGCTCAGTTGAGACTACTTAAGAGAAAAAGGAGAACGTTTAGGCTCAAGCGTGTGCAAGCATACATTTTCCTTGAACCTAAATTGAATCTTATTCAAACAATGCAACTGGGTTACGTCCCAATTGATGATATTCAGATCCAAACCCTTGTTTGTGGATCTAGTAGATTCTAGTTTGTATAATAATGGGGATATGTCATGTCTCCATCATCGATAACATTCGAACTTCTTTCGACTGGATCAAAACTTTTCTGATTCAGACAATCTCAGAATGATCGATCATATCAAAATCAGTCTAGTTATCCCAGAATCACTAGTGACACCTAGCAGCATATAGTGGGCAATCACAAAACTAAAAATGAACTCTCGTGTAGCTATTTGTGTGATTAATTCTTTCATCACTTGAGCCCCAATCCAGATTAGGGTTAGGCTGATCGTTCAAATCTCTAAAGTAATCTAATCTAATGATTTAATCATTCGTCAAGTCTGATGTGAAAACCTTTAATAGAAACTCTTCCTATTATTTCACACTCCTGCATGGGCCAAATGGGCTTATGGACTTGATTTCTCATGACATCATAAGGGCTGCTCCTCATCCACCCGAGGTAGAATAAATGTCCATCTTGGTGCAATCCAATTCTACAATGAACATGCGATAGCCAACATACATCTCAGGATTCCAAATGGCTAGAGACGAGTCATGTGTAGTCAAACTATAACACCCTCAAGGTGAACTGTCCGATGCACCTCAGGTCAAAGAAACAAGATACCACTGTAGCAATCACAGTCAGTCATTCGATGAAAATAGATTTTCTTATAACTCGAGGTGGTCATGCTCAATGCCCTCGTTCTCGTAAACGAGTACTATCACTCTCGCTTCCGGTGTCTCTCCACGTAGACTCAGACTCATCACTATAAAGAAGCGATTGTAACATCCTTGTTAGAATATGTTGCCCTAGAAGCCCAGAATTGGCTGAAACTGTAATACACTTTCAGGAGCAAAGTATCTATATTTTGAACTATAATTAATGAAATTGGCTTATTTTCATATTATCACACATGTGTATTTAGTGTCTTGTGATAATCCTTTGAGTTAATGGTAATGGATATTCATATTTTCAAGAGTTTGAAAATTAAGACATGAATAATCATTATTAACTCATAAACAGCTCCGACCATGAATCATCACGAGGGATGGTGATTGATCCGGAGGTTGGTGTACGATCGCCTTCTCTTGTAGTAGATGGAGTCTTGAGTCTACGGAGGGGGGTAGACACCGAGCGTAGATACAGGTACTCGTTAGATATAGAGGCCAGACTGGAGCGTGGACACCTCGAGTAGTCATGTAGGAAGTCTACCTTCTCGCAACTGGACTGACTCGATGCTGCAGTAGTGTGTCTGGTTTTCTGACCTGAGATGCATCGGCAGTTCACCTTGGGGGTTTATAGTTTGACTAACACCATTACCAGGTCGCCTAGCCATATTGAAGACCTGACGGCTGTATGTTGGCCTGTGACATGTTCATTGTTAGGAACTGTGGATTGCATCCAGAATGGGAATCTATCTACCTCGGTGGTAGAGGAGATAGCCCTATGATGAACATGAAAATCAAGTCCTGAAGTCCCATGGCCATGGCAGAGAGTGAAATACATAGAAATGAGTTTCTATTTTAGATTTTCACATTGGACTTCGAATCGAATGATTACATCATTGAAGAGACAGGGTTTGACGAGTTTCCCTTGAACCCTAATCTGATCGCGGGCTTCAAGATAGAAGAACTGAATCACACAGGTAGCTGGACCAAGAGGTTCGCATTCAGCTCGATGGGTTGCCACCATATACTGTAGGCTGTCACTGGTGATTTTGGGAGCAATTAGATTATGATTTAGATGATCGATTCTATTCTAGCTGTTGAATCAGAAGAAGTTCTGATCTCATCGAAAGGAGTTTCGATTGATGTCTATGATAGAGATCATGACATATCCCATTACATACAGAATGAACCTAACTGGTGCTCACACAAACAAGGGTGTTAATCTGTGTCATCAATTTGAAACTGAATCTAGTTCAATTGATCTGGGAATGAGATTCAATTAGGTTCAAGGAATCGTGCCTAGCACTCGATTGAGACCTAACGTTCTTCTTTTACTAATCATAAATAAGATTGTCCCTGACTGAGCCTAAAGAGTTTGGTGCTCTATCAGAGGCCTTGATATGGTCTGACTGGAGGTTGTTCCAGTTCAAATAGTTTTCTTATTGTAGACATTACCTCCATCTTCTTGGTCCACCATGCATTTCCTTGTTCTTTGACTTGTTCAAAAGTCTACCTTTTGATTGGTCAAACGTTGACCATTTCACCCTTTGATTTTGACCATATGTATGCACCCTATGAGAGCTTGGTGGGGGCCTGTCCCCTGCCAGAACTCGGCAAGGAGTAAGGGCCACGCCAAGGGTGGCGTGCCCAAGTAGGAGGCGCCTGGAGTCCTTGTTGACAAGGACCTCATCCTCCCTTTTGGATTCCAATCAGCAGTTCTACTTAAGAATCCAGTTTGACTGGTCTAGGCCGCCATCTAAGGAGGAATCCAGGAGGTCTCTATTTCCAACCAATCAGATTAATGCTGATATTCACAAAGGTTTGATTGGTTTGAGAGGAAGAGGAGTTGACCTCACAAGAGGTCTATAAATAAGACCCTGCATCAAAAGCCTTAAAAGAACGCCCCAAGGCTTTGCCTCTCTTAGATTCCCTTGCCTCCAGCAGTTTTACTTAGTTTGGTGCGATCAGATAAGCGCAACAAAGGCGCGCGGAAAGACGATGCGCTCAAAATAAACCTCGATCACGATTGATTTAGGATGAAAAACTCATCCACCTGAGGGAACCGATAGAGGCAGGGCGCTTGCGGAATCTAACATTCTCATCGATATCTAGCGGGTAAAGGGACCCAATCAGTTTTAAGATTGTTTTATCTTTTTATATATATATTTCAGTCTAAAGCTCGATCTGATTAGAAGGAGAAATTTTTATATATCTGTCTAATGATCCGGACATACCGTGATGATTTCCTTTAAGCCTCGATCATCATATCCATTGAGCTTCAAGGAGCATTGTAGTTATAGAAAACTGATCAAAATTTTCAAACTCGTGTTGAAAATAGACTGACTGCAGTTCATTAACAAGAGATGTATACGTTAAATACAGCTGGATAGAACAATCCTAATTTTTGAGTGTAGATAGAAAGAAAATCTCCTAGATGATATACACCGTATAGCAATTCGGTTAAGCATAGGCTAGGCAGCTTCTGGCTAAGATCCAAAGCCTCCGCGACAATCAGGAATCATTATCATGGTAATCAGATTACCCCAACATAGGTAAATTAAATTATTCAATTATTTTTTATTATTTTATTTTATTAGATAATAATATATTTACAAAAATTTAAAATAATCAGATTTATTAAATAAAAAAATGTTTGAAATATTTCTCTTGATCTAACAGATCTGGAGAAACCTGACCATAGAAACTAGGATTTTCCTTCAATTGTGGTATCAGAGCAGATGCATTTAGTTGTTTTAGATCTGATTTTAATTTAATTTTATTAAATAAGTAGAGATGTTTCAGATGTCAACATAGAGATAGTGATCAGATCTACAATCAAAAAAATATAAAAATAAATTAATTTGATCTAAGTCTAGTGAAGATATGCAGACTAATTTAGATAATATTCTATAGAATTTATTTCTTCGCATGTCTTGATTTATAATATATTTTTAATTCATTCATATTTTAGAGATCTTCTTATTTACTGATTTTTTGATGTTATAAATATTAGTAATAACATCTAAAAAACAAAATAAAATTTTTATTATTTGTTTTAATATCATATGAGATATGATAGATGCATGTTCTAGACTAGTGAGAATAGTTTACAATAATTTTACTACATTAGAATTAATTTTGATCATGATCAATTAAATTCTAACTTTTTTAGATGATAGTGTATAATTTAGATCTAAAACAGTACATAGATATTGATCATGAGATGTATGCAAAATATGTCTTAGATTGATCTAATTTTTATCTGAGTATGATGATGATAGATCTAATACTAATTTATGAGTATTTCATATTTGTTATTAAGGCAGTTCCCTTGGCCGTCCGATCAATAAGAAAAACGTAGAAGTTTAGAAGCCCTCTTCTTCCATTCGATGGCGTTTCTTATGGTCGTAGTAAGGATGCCTGCGCTGTTCAGTCTTAATCAGAAAACTAACCAGAACCTTATTTCTTGCAAACTAGATTCCTAAATCCTAGATTTAATTGTGCATATTTATCAGTTATGAACCCAACGTATTAAGAATATTAGTTATGAGAATCATTATTTAAGGTCTAAAAAATTAAAGAATTTTAGATTCTAAGACATTTCATAATTGGTTCGGCTTGGGATAGCTCCATTTAGTCTAAGCGGATTGATAACTACAATCAAATGTTGGTATATGGATCAAATAAGCTTAAATTGACATAAATTAGATTAAGTCTGTCAAGATCAAAGTCACTAGATTATCAAGTAAGACCTAATTGGCTCAATGGTTTAGAGTCTGAGTTAGTAGGCCTAACCCATATTGGCTTTCTGGGACTCAACAATTTGGGGTCTAAGGTAAGTCTGGCAGAAGACGACTG
Organism: Cocos nucifera; assembly: GCA_006176705.1. NCBI lineage: Eukaryota > Viridiplantae > Streptophyta > Magnoliopsida > Arecales > Arecaceae > Cocos > Cocos nucifera. The sequence continues at coordinate 72,816 of QRFJ01004177.1, read as the reverse complement.
AGTTTTATTGGAGCTACGATTCGAACTATATCGTTCGAGTGTGAAAGGCATATCCTTTCATCGTTCTTGCACTTACCTACCCATATCTGTTCGAACCCAGTTCTGATCTTGGGTCGTTAACAATCCGAGCTACCCATGCACTAGGTTAGTCCAAATTGTTATGTCGACTATTAAGTCCAAAGTTAGTTAATGAGAACCTAATCAAATTTCCCTAGAAAGGATTAAGTCAACGGGTCTTCCAGCATTGTAGATACTGGCGGGCCCTTCCTGAGGTTGATTGTTCTCGGCTGGTATAAGTGTGGCTCAGTTGCACTGGAGAAGACGCAACCATGTCTATTGAGGCATTGGATGCTATGGGCTGGAGGATAAGAGTATGGGCTCAATATTTCGATACGGTTGAGAGACCGCAATTAGGAATCCACATCTATGCAAAGATGGTGATCTGACGTAACTAAAACGGAGTGAATCACATATTAGGATACGGTGCGAGATTCGAATGAATTAGAGACCGAAGATTTGGGATGCACCATGATTAGAGATCATTGGAACAAGTTGTATCACTCATTGGCTCCAACGCACATCAACCAATAATGTTAGATGAGGTGATGAGTCAATGTTGGGTGGGACTAGCACCACCCACTAGAGAAATCTTCATAGATGGGAGATTTTCGCACTCTCAACAGAGGAGAGATTTGAGAGAAAATAGTGAAGCTAAGTTTTTTAAAATATAAAATTCTAAATAATTGGTCAAGTTCTTAATATTACCAATATCTAAAGCTAGAACTTTGACTCTTAGAAATCAAGAAAATTCTGCGTCCACCCACTGCACATATCCTGACACCCATAACTACTGACCCAATTTAATAAAGGATTGGCTCAGGAACTTACAAAACATTGTTGGTTGTTGCAGAGAGTTAACCGTGTTTATGGACCAGGATCCCTCCCACCTTACCAGCTCGTCCATCACCTGAACAGAGAGGCAGTTTCTTGGAATAAGTGGACTGAATAGAAATAAGGCTAAGATACTACATGTTGGGGCTCGATGTCCTGATGAGCTTCAGGCGCACATGAAGATATCAGGACTCTCAGCCAATAATTGTGCTCACTACAAGGAGATTGTTTGGTGAACAGAGTCGGTGCAGCCAAATATCAGTCACAAATGACTTTATAAGCTAATATGCACTGATGGAGTCAGTCAGTCCAAGATCATCATCTGTCTGAATGTCAAAGGACCTGGGGAGAGCTTTGAGTAAGCTCGAAGTGAAGTGACTGGATCTGCAGAACGATATATTTTCTACATTCCTGACTGATGCATATGGGTCAAGTTCATCATGAACTTACATCGCATAACTTCAAAAATTCTGGCCAGAGTTACTGAACATGCTGGTTGAGCGCTGAGCTTTTCAATATGGAAAGTGTTTAAAGGCTTTCAGTTTTGCTATGCGAATGCAACTTCTTCAAAAGAAATTGTTCTTGGAAAGAAGAAGAAGTCTGTGAAAAGCATAAGTGAGAAGGAGAAAAGAAAGAAGAAGGAGAATGAAGAGAAGCGTCATGACAAAGAAGAAAGGATTTTTCCATTGCATCCGATGGCCATTTGGAAGCGAGAACTGCACTACTACCTGGCCACCTGAAAGAATAAAGAAGGAGGCTCTCTTAGTATGCCTTGATTGATGTAACCTTACGATTTTTCTGCATTCCAGTTGGGTCTTACTCTGCGTTCTAGTGCTTCATTCTAGTGCCACTGTCATGAGGATCTTGAGATAGCAGGAGCTGAGGGATGGTGAGATTGATCCTACGCATGTCGAAATGGAGCAAGATTGCTTGCAGTGCCACTGTAGAGAACCTATCCTCTCTTCGACTACCATCTTGGTTAGATTTAGTACTTTAAGGATTTTATTATTGTGCCTGCATGCGTAGAAGTTTGATTTTCTGTCCATGTCTTAGCACAAGAAGGGTATATAATATACTTCTTTAAGGACCGATGTAAATTCTTTATGAAAGAAAAAAATTACAGATGTTTCTTATTAACGTGGTCTTTACATCTTGCATATTTGATGTATCCTATTTTTATATCAAGCAAATCGAAATAGCCATAAATTAACAGATCAAGGGATAAGTCCAAACGAAGGTATCTATGGCACCTTAGAGATAGGTCATATAGCAGAAAGAATAGGATTATATGAATGGGAGAAACGGCTATTGAGTCCATTGAGCTTTTGGAGTCATATCCAATCTTGTGAATCATGTCTTCATGGCAAATGACTAAAACTCTTTTGTGGGACATGGGAGGGCCACAATTTACTTTGCCCTAGTACATACTGATATGTGCCGCGCATTTGATGTGCCAAGCTAGAGGCAATTTGTATCTACTTCATATCTTTATCGATGATCTGTGTCTCAGTATGGGTATCTATGTTCTCTTGAGATGACATAAGTTCTTGAAGCCTTTGAAAAGTTCAAGAATTCAGGACATTGAAGTTAGAAACAAACTAGAAAATCCCATTACAGGTTCGTCGATCAGATCGAGAGGTGAATACCTTAGCATGGAAATTCCTATAGACTATCTCAAGCAAAATGGCACTAGTCTCTAAGACTCCACCTAGCGAATACCTACCTCAGATGCAACGTTTTCAAACGGAGGAATCGGACCTATTAGATTATGGTCTGATCCATGATGAATGCTTCATAGACCTCCAGATTTTTTTTTGGGAATTATTATTATACTTCATCTATTTACTGGAATAGCGGTTCCCTTCCTGAAAACGTTCCTACCACACCGTATTGAAGATAATGGCATTGCGGCTAAGAAACAGTCTGGAGTCCATTCTCAAAATTTGGGATGTCTGGCTTAATGAAAAGACAAGACAAGTGGACAAGTAGACTAGTTAGGTCTTTAGAGCTCGATTCATAGGTATCCTACAAGATCATTATGATATTATTTTACATTTCAGAAAGACATCAATTGATTATGAGTCAACATGCATCATTTCTTGAAAATAGTTTATTCAGATGGCGCATTCAAAGACGATTACAGCTAGAGTGAGCAAAGTCTCAAAGCAAAACGAGCTAAGGACCCTTATGGAATCAAATCAGGGTTGAGGCCGCAATAAAACACTACCTCTCCACCTCAATAGATCGAAAGGATTTTCCGTCCCCTGAAGAGATACTTAGGCACTTATTAATAGAGGCACTAGAAAAATGTTCCTCAAGGCTAATGGAGTTCATGGTGATGATTCGAAAATCTACTAACGAGGCAATATCAGTATAACTCGAGAAGAATGGCTTAGCAGGGCAGGATGAAGTCAAAAATTGACTGATGCACTAAACCAAGTCTTGACCTTGGTAGACCACCACGAAGGTATAGTACCGTATTGGGCTGTAAATGGATCTAATAGAGAGAGATTGGTGCAGATGGGAACTGTGAGAGCATTCAAAGCTAGACTGTGTAAAAGGTTGTAGTCAAGCAGTGAAGGCATTGACTATCAGTGATACTCTTTTCTACCGTGTAGCATGCTAAAATCCATTCACAGCATTGTGCTCGTTGCAGACCTATTTCGATTATAAAATATGGCAAATGGAGTAAAATGGCATTCCTTGAAATGGATCAATCATTGAGAAGCGATATCTGATAATGAACAACCGCTGTGTTTTCCACATCCAGTGATTACTAGTCACAAGTATTGCAAGCTGCAAGTCCATGATATGGACTTAAGCAAGCATCTCGAGCTGGAACCATATCTTAATGATGTGATCAAAATTATTTGGTTTTCATCAAGAACATGAAGAGGACACCATGTATTTTAGAAAGTGGTTCAGGGAGCGTCTTTGTCTTCCTCGTAGCTATACGTGGATGACATCCTCCTTATTGGGAATGATATTTCCATCGTTGACTCAGTTAAAATGTGTTAGTCTAAAAGAATTCTTCCATGAAAGACCTTAGGGGAAGCAATCCTTGTATTTAAGAATATAACGGTCTTATAGGGATAGACCAATAAGGGATGCTAGCGTACTTTCACAGAAGATGTAATATGAGGAAGTAACTATAAAGAGGTTTAGTATGGAAAACTCTAAGAGGGGATTAATACCCTTCAGACATGGTATTCATCTTTCCAAGAAGATGTGCCCCAGCACACCTGAGGAAATAGAACGCATGAGCAAGATCCCTTATGCTTCTGCAATAGGGAGCCTCATGTATGCCATGCTATGTACACGACCTGATATAGCCCATGCTGTGAGTGTCACAAGCAGATATCAGTCAAATCCAGGTGAAGAACACTGGACTTCTGTGAAATGTATCCTTAAGTACTTGAGAAGAACTAAGGATATGATGTTGGTCTTTGGTAATGGCGAACTCCAAGTTCAGGGATACACAGACTCGGACTTCATGTCCGATATAGATGATCGAAAGTCGACATCTGGAAGTCTGTTTGTGTGCAACGGTGGAGCTGTCAGCTGGAAGAGTTCCAAGCAAACTGTGATAGCAGATTCCACCATGGAAGCAGAATATATAGCTGCATCAGAGGCTGTAAAGGAAGCGTTCTGGTACAAGAAGTTTGCTGCAGAAATTGGAGTAATGCCATCAGATGCCATTCCTCTTTACTGCGACAACAATGGCGCCATAGCCCTTGCTAAGGAGCCGAGGTCTCACCAGAAGTCCAAGCACATTGAGCGGCGATATCATCTCATCCGCGATTACCTTGAGAAAGGTTACGTTGAGGTCAAGAGAGTCAACTCCACAGATAATGTGGCAGACCCACTTACAAAGCCGTTGGGCCAGCAGAAGATCGAAGCCCACCTTGAGAAGATGGGACTTAGACTTGTAGCCAATTGGCTTTAGGACAAGTGGGAGATTGTTAGATATATGTGCCCTAGAAGCCAGAATTGGCTGACACTTGTAATACACTTCTAGGGGCAAAATTATAATTTTGACTATAATTAATGAAATGGGTTATTTTCTATCACACATGTGTATTTAGTGTCTGTGATACATCCTTTGAGTTAATGGTAATGATAATTCATATTTTCAAGAGTTGAAAATTTAAGACATGAATAATCATTATTAACTCATAAACAGCTCCCGACCATAGGATCATCACGAGGATGGTGATTGATCCGGAAGGTTGGTGTACGATCGCTTCTCTTTAGTAGATGAGTCTTGAGTCTACGGTGTGGAGACACCGGAGCGAGAGTACAGGTACTCGTTAGAGAACGAGGGCACTGAGCGTGACCACCTCGAGTAGTCATTAGGAAGTCTACCTTCTCGTCAATGACTGACTCGATGCTGCAGTAGTGTGTCTGGTTCTTTGACCTGAGATGCATCGGCAGTTCACCTTGAGGGTGTTATAGTTTGACTACACCATTACTCGGTCTCCTAGCCATATGGAACCCTGAGGTGTATGTTGGCTGTGACATGTTCATTGTAGGAACTGGATTGCATCAAGATGGGATCTATCTACCTCGGTGGTAGAGGAGTAGCCCTATGATGATCATGAGAATCAAGTCCTGAAGCCCATGGCCATGGCAGAGTGAAATAATAGAAAGAGTTTCTATTTAGATTTTCACATTGGACTCGAATCGAATGATTACATCATATGACAGAGACTAGGGTTTGACGAGTTCACCTTAACCCTAATCTGATCGGGGCTCAAGATAGAAGAACTGAATCACACAGGTAGCTGCACCAAGAGGTTCGCATTCAGCTCTGATGGGTTGCCACCATATACTGCTAGGTGTCACTGGTGGATTTTGGGAGCAATTAGAATGATTTAGATGATCGATCATTCTAGCTGTTCGAATCAGAAGAGTTCTGATCCATCGAAAGGAGTTTCGATGATGTCTATGATAGAGATCATGACATATCCCATTACCATACAGAACTGAACCTAACTGGGTCACACAAACAAGGGTTTGAATCTGGTGATCATCAATTGAACTGATCTAGTTCAATTGATCTGAATGAGATTCAATTAGGTTCAAGGAAATCGTGCTAGCACTCGATTGAACCTAACGTTCTTCTTTTACTATCATAAATAAGTTGTCCTGACTGAGCCAAAGGAGTTTGTGCTCAATCAGAGGCCTTCATATGGTCTGACTGGAGGTTGTCCAAGTCAGAATAGGTTGTCTTATTTGTAAGACATTACCTGCCATTTTTGGTCACCTGCCATTTCTTGTTCTTTGACTTTGGTCAAAAGTCTACCTTTGACTGGTCAAACGTTGACCATTCACCCTTTGACTTTTGACCACATGTCATGCACCTATTGGAGAGCTGGTGGGGGCCTGTCCCCCTGCCAGAACCTGGCAAGGAGAAGGGCGCACGCCAAGGGTGGCGTGAGCCCAAGTAGGAGGCGCCTAGGAGTCCTTGTTGGACAAGGACTCCACCTCCCTTTTGGATTCCAATCAGAGTTCTACTAAGAATCCAGTTTGACTGGTCTTAGGCACCCTCTAAGGAGGAATCCAGGGGTCTCTATTCCAACCAATCAGATTTAGATCTGATTTCACAAAGGGTTGTGATTGGTTGAGAGGAAGAGGAGTTGGATCACAAGAGGTCTATAAATAAGACCCTGCGCCCAACCCTAATTCCAATGCTATTAGATACGCCCCAAGGCTGCCTCTCCCCTCCTTCTCCATGCCATAGTCTCTTCTCCTCTTGCTCTCCACGTCCAAAAGGTGTTTTGGACTTAGTTTGGTGCGATTCAGATCAAGGAAAGGCGATCAAAAGCAAGAAGGCTGCGCTGCTGCAAAAGGACGACTGCAGATCTTCAAAAGAGTTTTGAAGATCCTCCAGATCAGATCCAGATCTGATTTTTGGAGGTGTGATAGAGAAGAAGAGGATCTCCAGATCCAACCTGAGTGGATACCGATAGAGGCCAGGCGCTTGCGTGGCTAAGATCCAGAACCTTCCGCTGCAATCAGGATAATCTACAGGGTAATAGGATTACCCAAATCAGGTAAATTGAATTTGATTTAATTTATCTTGTTTTATTTTATTTATTAAAATAATAATAATCAGATCTAAAACATATCAAGATCTGATTAAGATCAAGAGAAAATTTTTAAAATATATCTCTTGATCTAATCAGATCTGGACGAACCTGGACCGGGAAATCAGGATTTCCCTTCAATCCTTTCGGATCAATCATCATCCTCATGATGATCCTACAGTCAGGAGCATTTTGTGAGTTAATAATGAAAATTCTTATCATAAATTTTCAACTCTTGAAAATAAGAATTATCATTACCATTAACTCAAGAGATGTATCACAGATACTAAATACACATATGTGATAGAAAATATCCTATTTTATTATTAATAATTAAAATTATAATTTTACTCTTAGAAGTGTATTATAAGTATCAGCCAATTCTGGCTTCTAAAGCACTCATATCTAACACCAGGCACTTACGTGGCTAGATCCAGAAGCTCAAGCAGACATCAGGATCATCATAGGATAATCAGATTACCCTCAACAAGATAAATTAAATTAAATTAAATTTATTTTTTAATTTATTTTATTTTTTTATTAGATCAATAATATTATATTTAAAAAATTTTAAATCTAATCTAGATTTAAAAAAAAATTTTTGAAATATCTTTCTTAATCTAATCAGATCTGAAGGAACCTGACCCAAAAAACTAGATTTTCCTTCAATTGGTATCAGAGCCAGATTGCATTTTTTATTAGATTTAATTTTATTTTAATTTTAATCTAATAATTAGATGATTTTAGATGTCACATAAGATATGATTAGATCTAAAATCAAAAAAATTTAAAAAATTAAATAATTTAGATCTAAGTTGTATAAGATGCATGACTAATTGTATAATAGAATTATTCTATGTATAGTCTAGCATGATCATAATTTAATTTTATTAAGTTATAATTTTTAGATCTATTTATTTACTATTTTTTGATGTTATAAATATTATAATAAAATCTAAAAAATAAAAAATAAAATTATTTAATTTTTGTTCATATGAGATATGATGAATGCATGTTTAGACTAGTTGCAGAATAGTTCTACATAATTATTTAAAATAGATTTTAATTTGATATGATCAATTTAAATTTAATTTTTTAGATGATTATGAGATAATTTAGATCTAAAAACATACATAATATGATGCATGAAGATGTATGCAAAATATGTTTATAGTTAGATCAACTTTTTTATATATGAGATATATGATGTAGATCGAACTAGTTTTATAGTTTTCATATTTTTGATTAAGGCATTCTCCTTGGCCGTCCGATCATAAGAACAAAGTAGAATTTAAATGCCCTCTTCTTCCATTCGATTGGGTGTTCTTATGATGTATAAGGATGCTGCGCATTCATCCTTAATCAGAAATCTAAAATTTATTTTCTGCAAAATTCTAAATCCTAAAATTCTAGAATTTTATTTACATATTTTATTTATGAATCCTAAACTTAATTAAGAATTAAGATTATGAAATATGTTAAGTCTAAAAATTAAAAATTTTTAGATTTAAGACATATTCATAAAATTGGGTTCAGGCTTGGGTAGCTCAATTAGGTCTAGCGATTGATTAAACTAAATCAAAAGTTGGTTAGATAGGATCAAGAGTGCTTAAATTGATCAGTACAATAGGATTAAGTCTGGATCAAGATCAAATCACATAAGTGATTGATCAAGCTAAGACCTAATTAGGCTCAATGGTTAGAGTCTAGATTATAGGCTAACCTATTGGTTCTGGCTCAATAATTTGGTGTCTAAGGTAAGTCTGGCAGATATGATCGACTGATTTTTAATTGGGAGCTACTCGATTCGAATATATTCTTCTCGAGTTAATGGCATATTCCTTCCATCGGTCTTACTTACCTGACCATATTTGTCAACCCAGTCCTGATCTAGGGTGGTTAACAATCCGAGCTAACCCATGCCACTAGGTTAGTCATAATTGTTATGGCTATTGTAAGTCAAGTTTAAAGAGACCTAAATCAAATCTTTCTAAGAAAGGATTAAGTCTAAGGTCTTCCACTATTGTAGATATGCGGGCCCTTTCCTGGGTTGATTGTTCTCAGCTGGTCATAGTGGTTCAGTTGCATCGAGAAGATGCAACCATGTCTTTTAGGCATTGGATGCTACGGGCTGGAGGATAAATTGGGCTCAATATTTTAGATACGGTGAGAGATCTAATTAGGAATCCAATCTATGCAAATAGTGGATCTGACTTAACTAAGGAGTAGATCAATATTTTGGATATGGTGAGATTCATGAATTAGAGACCAAGTTTGGGTGTACCATGATTAGAGAATCATTGGACAAGTGTTACCCACTCATTGGCTAACCCATCACCAATAATTGTTAGATGAGGTGATGAGTCAATTGGTGGGACTGCACCACCCATTAGAAATCTATAATTGTGGAGATTTTTGCAACTCTACAGAGAGAGTGTAGAGATTTGAGAAAATAGTGAAAGCTAATTTATTTAAAAATTAAATTTTTAAATAAATTGATCAAGTCTTAATTACAATATCTAACTAGAAACTTTGACTCTCTATAGAAAAAATAAAATATCTGCATCCAACCCACTACACATATCCTGGACACCCATATACTGACCAGATTCAATTACAAGGATTGGCTCCGAAACTTCAAAATCATTTTGGATTTTGAGAAGTTAACTCGTGTATTAGACCAGGATCCCCCCACCTTACCAGCTCATCCATTCGCTGAACAGAGAGCATCTCTTGATAAGTGGACCGACGAAGATAATAAGGCTAAATACTACATGTTGGGCTCGATGTCTGATGAGCTTCAGTGCCAACATGAAGATATCAAGACCATCTGCCAAATATTGGCTCACCTACAAGAGATGTTTGGTGAACAGAGTCGTGCAGCAAAATATCAGGTCATTAAATGACTATTAAAGACTAAAATGCATGATGGATAGTTAGTCCAAGATCATTATTTGATGATGATCAAGGACTTGGAAGAGCTTGAGTAGCTCGAAGTGAAGTTGGATCTGGATCTGCAGAATGATATAATTCTACAATCCTTGACTGATGCATATGGGTAGTTCATCATGAACTACCATACGCATAAACTTCAAAATACTTTGGCCAAGCTTATGAACATGCTGGTTACTGCTGAGCTTTCAATGAAAGATTCTAAAGGCTTAGTATTTGCTATGGAATGAACTTCTTTCAAGAGAAAATTTTTTGAAAAGAAGAAGAAGTCTGTGAAAAGACATAAGGTGGAAGGAGAAAAGAAAAAGAAGGCAGAGTTGAAGAAGAAGACCACTGACAAAGAAAAATATTTTTATTGCAATCTGATGGCCATTGGAAGCAGAACTGTCCTACATACCTGGCCATCCTAAAGAATTAGGAGGCAAGTCCTTCTAAAGGTATGCTCATTATTGAATGTAACCTTATGATTTCTTCTGCATCCAGTTGGGTGCTTGACTCTAGTTCTAGTGCTCATTTATGCACTTTCATGAAGGATCTTGAGGATAGTAGGAGGCTGAGGGATGGTGAGATGATCCTATGCATTGGAAATGGAGCAAGAATTGCTGCTGTGGCCATAGGAACCTATCCTCTTCGACTACCATCTGGTTTAGATTTAGTACTTAGAGATTATTATTATGTGCCTGCAGCAAGTAGGAATTTGATTTTTATTTCATGTTTAGCACAAGAAGGTTATGTAATTAGTTTTCTTAATGACCATTGTAATATTCTTTATGAAAGAAATAAAATTGCAAGTGATTTTCTTATTAACGGTCTTTACCAGTTACATATTAATGTATCTATTTTTAATATCAAGCAAAATATGAATACCATAAAATTAAAACAATCAAGAGATAGTCCAAATGATAGGTATCTATGGCACCTTAGACTAGGTCATATAGCAGAAGATAGGATTAATAAATTGAAGTAAATCGAGCTATTGAGTCCATTGACTTTCGAGTCATATCCAATTTGTGAATCATGTCTTCATGGTAAAATGACTAAACTTTCTTTTGTGGGACATGGGGAAAGGGCCACGAATTTACTTGCCCTAGTACATACTGATGTATGCAGCCCATTTAATGTGCCAGCTAGAGGCAATTTTGTCTACTTCATAATCTTCATCGATGATTTGTCTCGGTATGGATATGTGTATCTTGTGAGATACAAGTCTAAAGCCTTTGAAAAGTTTACAGAATTCAGACATGAAGTAGAAAAGCAAACTAAAAATTCCATTAAGGTTCTTCGATTAGATCAAGGAGGTGAATACCTTAGTCAAAAATTCCTAGACTATCTCAAGCAGAATGGCATAGTCTCTCAACGGACTCCACCTGGAATACCTTAACTCAATGAAATTTTAGAATGGAGGAATCGGACCCTATTAGATATGGTCTGATCCATGATGAGATTTACAGACCTCTCTAATTTTTTTTGAGGATAGTTTATTAACTGCTATATATTTACTGAATAGGGTTCCTTCTAAAACCGTTCCTACCACACCGTATGAGATATGGCATGGTAAGAAATCAAGTCTGAGTCATCTCAGAATTTGAGGATGTCTGGCTTATGTCAAAAGACAACAAGTGGATAAGTTAGACTATAGGTCCTTTAGAGCTCGATTCATAGGATATCCTAAAGAATCATTATGATATTATTTCTACATTTCAGAAAATCATAATATGATTATGAGTCAACATGCCATCTTTCTTGAAAAATAGTTTATTCTAGATGGCAGCATTACAAAGTAGATCAAGCTAGAGGAGAAAGTCTCCCAAGAGCAAAGAGCTAAGGACCCTTTGGAATCAAATCAGGTTGAGCCAATACAATCACTACCTCCTCCACCTCAAAGATCGAAAAGGATTTTTCGTCCCCCTGAGAGGTACTTAGGCACTATTAAAGAGGCACTAGAGAAAATGTTCATCGTAGGTAATGGAGTTCATGGTGATATTTCGAAAATCTATAACGAGGCAATATCAGATATCAACTCTGAGAAATGGTTAGAGGCAATGAAGTCAAAAATTGACTTGATGCACTAAAACCAAGTCTGGACCTTGGTAGATCCACCAGAAGGTATAGTACCTATTGGGTATAAATGGGTCTACAAGAGAGAGATTGGTGCAGATGGAAATGTAGAGGCATTCAAAGCTAGATTAGTGATAAAAAGTTGTAGTCAGCATGAAGGCATTGACTATCAGGATACTTTTTTGCTAGTTGCCATGCTTAAATCCATTCACACATTGTTTGCTATTGCAGTCTATTTTGATTATAAAATATGGCAAATGGATGTAAAAATGGCATTCTTAAATGGATATCTTGAGAAAGATATCTATATGGAACAGCCGCTGAGTTTTACATCCAGTGATACTTATCACAAAGTATGCAAGCTGCAAAGATCCATATATGGACTTAAGCAAGCATCTCAGAGCTGGAATACTCATTTTAATGATGTGATCAAATTATTTGGTTTCATCAAGAACGAGAAGAAACCATGTATTTTTAGAAAGATCGGTGGGAGCGTTATTGTCTTCCTCGTACTATACGTGGATGATATCCTCCTTATTGGGAATGATATTTTCATGTTGACCATAGTTAAAATATGATTATCTAAAGAATTCTCCATGAAAGACCTAGGAGAAGCATCCTTGATTCTTAGAATCAAAGTCTATAGAGATAGATCAAATAGGATGCTAGGTCTTTCACAGAAGATGTACATAGAGGAAGTGCTAAAGAGGTTTAGCATGAAAAACTCCAAGAGGGGTTTGGTACCCTTCAGACATGGCATTCATCTCTCCAAAAAAATGTGTTCCAACACACCAAAGGAGATTTAACACATGAGCAAGATCCCTTATGCTTCTGCAATAGGGAGCCTCATGTATGCCATGTTATGTACACGACCTGATATAGCCCATGCTGTGAGTGTCACAAGTAGATATCAATCAAATCTAGGAGAAGAACACTGGACTTCTGTGAAATGTATCCTTAAGTACTTAAGAAGAACTAAGGATATGTTCTTGATTTTTGGTAATGGAGAACTCAAAGTCCAAGGGTATATAGATTCGAATTTTATGTCTGATATAGATGATCAAAAGTCGACATCTGAAAATCTGTTTATGTGTAATGGTGGTGCTGTCAGTTGGAAGAGTTTCAAACAAACAGTAATAGCAGATTCCATCATGGAAGCAGAATACATTGCTGCATCAGAAGCTATGAAGAAGGCATTCTGGTATAAAAAGTTTGCCGTAGAGATCGAAGTGATGCTATCAGATGCCATTCCTCTATACTACGATAATAATGGCGCCATAGCTCTTGATAAGGAGTCGAGGTCTCACTAAAAATCCAACACATCGAGCGGCGATACCACCTCATCCATGATTACCTCAAGAAAGAAAATGTCGAGGTCAATAGAGTCAACTCCGCAAACAATGAGGCAAACCCACTTATAAAGCTGTTGGGCCAGCAGAAGATTGAAACCCACCTTGAGAAGATGGGACTTAGATTTGTAGCCAATTGGCTTTAGGTCAAGTGGGAGTTTGCTAGATATGTGTGCCCTAGAAGCCAGAATTGGCTGACACTTGTTATACACTTCGAAGAGCAAAATTATAATTTTGACTATAAATAATAAAATAGATTATTTTTTTTCATAATGTGTATTTAGTGTCTGTTATACATTCTTTGAGTTAATGGCAATGATAGTTCTTATTTTCAAAAGTTGAAAATTTAAGACATGAATTTTCATTATTAACTCATAAAATGCTCCTAACCATAGGATCATCATAAGGATGGTGATTGATCCGAAAGGTTGGTGTACAATCACTTTTTTATAGTAGATAAGTTTTGAGTCTACGGTGTAGAGACACCAGAGCGAGAGTACAGATACTCGTTAGAGAACGAGGGCACTGAGCATGACCACCTCGAGCAGTCATTAGGAAGTCTACCTTCTCGTCGATGATTGGTTCAAAGCTGGAGTTGTGTGTCTGATTCTTTGACCTGAGGTACATCGATAGTTCATCTTGAGGGTGTTATAGTTTGACTACATCATGACTTGGTCTCCTAGCCATTTGAAATCCTAAGGTGTATGTTGGCTATAGCATATTCATTGTAGGAATTAGATTGCACCAATAGAAAATCTATCTACCTCGGTAGATGAGGAGAAGCCTTATGATGATCATGAGAATCAAGTCCATAAGCCCATGGCCATGGCAGAGTGAAATAATAGAAAGAGTTTCTATTAAGGTTTTCACATTGGACTTGAATCAAATGATTAATCATATGACGGATATTAGGGTTTGATGAGATTATCTTAACCCTAATCCTATCGGGGCTTAAGATAGAAGAACTTAATCACATAGGTAACTGCACCGAGAGGTTCATTTTTAGTTCTGATGGATTGCTACCATATGCTGCTAGGTGTCACTGGTGGATTTTGAGAGCAATTAGAATGATTTAGATGATCAATCATACTAGTTGTCTGAATCAAAAAAGTTCTGATCCATCGAAAGGTGTTTCGATGATGTCGATGATAGAGATCGCAACATATCTCATTACCATACAGAATTGAATCTAACTGAATCACACAAACAAGAGTTTCAATCTGGATATCATCAATTGGACTAACCTAGTTCAATTGATTTGAATAAGATTCAACTAGGCTTAAGAAAATTATGCTAGCACACGATTGAGGCTAATATTCTCCTTTAATTATCATTAAAAGTTGTCTTGACTGAGCCAAATATGTTTGGGCTCACTCAGGTATCTTTACTTGATCTAACTGAAGCTTGTCCAGGTTAGAAAAGGGTTGTCTTAATTTATGAGATGAATTTGAGACAACACCAACCATTTTTCGTCACCTGCTAAATTCTATTTTGGACATTTGGTCAAATATTGACCTTTGACACTTAGACATCTACCCATGTGTCATGCACCCATAGGAGAGAATTTTTGGACTAGTCCACTTACTAAAAAGTAGTTGGATAAGGGGCGCATGCCTAGGGAGGCATGCACCCATAGATAAAGCATCTAGAGTCCCATATAGATGGGACTCCAGTTGCTTCGGGGTTTCAACCTAGGTGATGCCAAAGACTTATCTTTGACCAGTCTTGGTGCCATCTAATGATGATTCAGAGGGGCACTCATCTGATTAGATAGATTAGATGATGTCATCCCATCAATCAGATTTAGTCTGATTGCACAAAAGGCCATGATTGGTCGGAATGATGTGGCTGTTAGATATATGTGCCCTAGAAGCCAGAATTGGCCGACACTTGTAATACACTTCTAGGGGCAAAATTGTAATTTTGACTATAATTAATGAAATGGGTTATTTTCTATCACATATGTGTATTTAGTGTCTGTGATACATCCTTTGAGTTAATGGTAATGATAATTCATATTTTCAAGAGTTGAAAATTTAAGACATGAATAATCATTATTAACTCATAAACAGCTCCCGACCATAGGATCATCACGAGGATGGTGATTGATCCGGAAGGTTGGTGTACGATCGCTTCTCTTTAGTAGATGAGTCTTGAGTCTACGGTGTGGAGACACCGGAGCGAGAGTACAGGTACTCGTTAGAGAACGAGGGCACTGAGCGTGACCACCTCGAGTAGTCATTAGGAAGTCTACCTTCTCGTCAATGACTGACTCGATGCTGCAGTAGTGTGTCTGGTTCTTTGACCTGAGATGCATCGGCAGTTCACCTTGAGGGTGTTATAGTTTGACTACACCATTACTCGGTCTCCTAGCCATATGGAACCCTGAGGTGTATGTTGGCTATAGCATGTTCATTGTAGGAACTGGATTGCATCAAGATGGGATCTATCTACCTCGGTGGTAGAGGAGTAGCCCTATGATGATCATGAGAATCAAGTCCAGAAATCCATGGCCATGGTAGAGTGAAATAATAGAAAGAGTTTCTATTTAGATTTTCACATTGGACTCGAATCGAATGATTACATCATATGACAGAGACTAGGGTTTGACGAGTTCACCTTAACCCTAATCTGATCGGGGCTCAAGATAGAAGAACTTAATCACACAGGTAGCTGCACCAAGAGGTTCGCATTCAGCTCTGATGGGTTGCCACCATATACTGCTAGGTGTCACTGGTGGATTTTGGGAGCAATTAGAATGATTTAGATGATCGATCATTCTAGCTGTTCGAATCAGAAGAGTTCTGATCCATCGAAAGGAGTTTCGATGATGTCTATGATAGAGATCATGACATATCCCATTACCATACAGAACTGAACCTAACTGGGTCACACAAACAAGGGTTTGAATCTGGTGATCATCAATTGAACTGATCTAGTTCAATTGATCTGAATGAGATTCAATTAGGTTCAAGGAAATCGTGCTAGCACTCGATTGAACCTAACGTTCTTCTTTTACTATCATAAATAAGTTGTCCTGACTGAGCCAAAGGAGTTTGTGCTCAATCAGAGGCCTTCATATGGTCTGACTGGAGGTTGTCCAAGTCAGAATAGGTTGTCTTATTTGTAAGACATTACCTGCCATTTTTGGTCACCTGCCATTTCTTGTTCTTTGACTTTGGTCAAAAGTCTACCTTTGACTGGTCAAACGTTGACCATTCACCCTTTGACTTTTGACCACATGTCATGCACCTATTGGAGAGCTGGTGGGGGCCTGTCCCCCTGCCAGAACCTGGCAAGGAGAAGGGCGCACGCCAAGGGTGGCGTGAGCCCAAGTAGGAGGCGCCTAGGAGTCCTTGTTGGACAAGGACTCCACCTCCCTTTTGGATTCCAATCAGAGTTCTACTAAGAATCCAGTTTGACTGGTCTTAGGCGCCCTCTAAGGAGGAATCCAGGGGTCTCTATTCCAACCAATCAGATTTAGATCTGATTTCACAAAGGGTTGTGATTGGTTGAGAGGAAGAGGAGTTGGATCACAAGAGGTCTATAAATAAGACCCTGCGCCCAACCCTAATTCCAATGCTATTAGATACGCCCCAAGGCTGCCTCTCCCCTCCTTCTCCATGCCATAGTCTCTTCTCCCTCTTGCTCTCCACGTCCAAAAAGTGTTTTGGACTTAGTTTGGTGCGATTCAGATCAAGGAAAGGCGATCAAAAGCAAGAAGGCTGCGCTGCTGCAAAAGGACGACTGCAGATCTTCAAAAGAGTTTTGAAGATCCTCCAGATCAGATCCAGATCTGATTTTTGGAGGTGTGATAGAGAAGAAGAGGATCTCCAGATCCAACCCGAGTGGATACCGGTAGAGGCCAGGCGCTTGCGTGGCTAAGATCCAGAACCTTCCGCTGCAATCAGGATCATCTACAGGGTAATAGGATTACCCAAATCAGGTAAATTAAATTTGATTTAATTTATCTTGTTTTATTTTATTTATTAAAATAATAAGAATCAGATCTGAAATATATCAAGATCTGATTAAGATCAAGAGAAAATTTTTGAAATATATCTCTTGATCTAATCAGATCTGGACGAACCTGGACCGGGAAATCAGGATTTCCCTTCAACTGGTATCAGAGCCATGGTTCTAAAATTGTTTAGATCTGATTTTAATTTTATTTTAATTAAAAATAAAGTGATTTCAGATGTCACATGAGATGTGATCAGATCTGAAATCAGAAAAATTAAAATTAAATGATTTGGATCTAAGAACATGAAGATATGCATGACTAGTTCTAGAATAGAATAGTTCTATAGAATAGTTTTGCATGTCTTTGATTTAATCTGATTAAATCATATTTTAGATCTTCTTATTTACTATTTTCTGATATTATAAGTGTTATAATAACATCTGATAAACAGCAAATAAAAATTATTTAATTTTAAATATCATATGAGATATGATAGATGCATGACTAGACTAGTTGTAGAATAGTTCTACATAATTGTCTAGATTAGAATTTATTTTGATTAGATCAATTTAAATCTAATTTTTTAGATTATTATGTGATAATTTAGATCTGAAAACATGCATGAATTGATACATGAGATGTATGCAAAATATGCCATGATTAGATCTAAATTTATATATGAGATATATGATATAGATCTATAACTGTTTTGTAGTATTTACATGTTCCTGATTAAGGCGTTCCTCTTGGCCGTCCGGTCATAAGAACGAAGAAGGGTTTAAAGGCCCTCTCTTCCCATTCGATGGGGTGTTCTTATGACGTGTAGGGGTGCTGCGTGTTCGTCCTTAATCAGAAACCCAAAACTTACTTTCTGCAAAACCCTAGATCCTGAAACCCTAGGATTTATTGTGCATATTTTGTTTATGAACCCAACTTAATTAAGAATTAAGTTTATGGAATATTCAATTAGGTCTAAAATTGAGAATTTCAGATCTAAGACATATTCATAATACTGGGTTCGGGCTTGGGTAGCTCAATTAGGTCTAAGCGGTTGATCAAACCGAATCAAGAGTTGGTTGGTTAGATGGGATCAACAATGCTTAAATTGACCAGCCTAATAGGATTAAGTCTGGGTCAAGATCGAGTCACGATCAAGCAAGACCTAATTAGGCTCAGAGGTTAGAGTCTGGATTGTAGGCTAACCCAATTGGTTCTGACTCAACAATTTGGTGTCTAAGGTAAGTTTGGCACAGACGACCGACTGGTTTTTAATTGGAAGCTACTCGACCTGAATGCGTTCTTGTGCGAGTTAACGGCATATTCCTTCCACCGGTCTCACTTACCTGGCCATATCTGTTGACACAGTTCTGATCTGAGGTGGTCAATAATCCGAGCTGACCCATGCCACTAGGTTAGTCATAATTGTTATGACTAAGCCAAGTCTAGTTTAATGAGACCTGAATCAATTCTCCCTAAGAAAAGATTAAGTCCGAGGTCTTCCACCATTGTAGACGTGCGGGCCCTTCCCGGGGTTGATTGTTCTCGGCTGGATACAGTGGCTCAGTTGCACCGGGAAGACGCAACCATGTCTATTAGGCATTGGATGCTATGGGCTGGAGGATGAGTTGGGCTCAATATTTCGGATACGGTGAGAGACCCAATTAGGAACCCAGTCTATGCAAATGGTGGGTCTGACTTAACTAAGGAGTGGATCAATATTCCGGATACGGTGAGATTCATGAATTAGAGACCAAGTTTGGGTGCACCATGATTAGAGAATCATTGAACAAGAGTTGTTCACTCATTGGCTAACCCATCACCAATAACTGTTAGGTGAGGTGATGAGTCAGTTGGTGAGACCGCACCACCCACTAGAAATCATCAATCGCGGAGATTTTCGCATCTCTACAGAGGGAGTGTAGGGATCCGAGAAAATAGTGGGAGCTAATTTGTTTAAAAATAAAATCCCTAAACAAATTGGTCAAGTCAAAATTACAGTATCTAACTAGAATCTTTGACTCTCTACAGGAAAATGTCTGCGTCCAACCCACTGGCACGTATCCTAGACACACATAGACTGACTGGACCCAATTATAAAGATTGGCTCAGGAACTACAAAATTGTTTTGGGTTCAGAGAAGTTAACACATGTTTTGGACCAGGACCCTCCCACCTTACCAGCTCGTCCATCCACTGAACAGAGAGCGTCTCTGGAAAAATGGATTGACGAAGACAATAAGGCCAGATACTACATGTTGGGCTCGATGTCTGATGAGCTCCAGCGCCAACATGAAGATATCGGGACTGCTCGCCAAATGTTGGCTCACCTGCAGGAGATGTTTGGTGAACAGAGTCGCGCAGCCAAATATCAAGTCACGAAATGACTTTTTAAGGCTAAGATGCGTGATGGGCAGTCAGTCCAAGATCACTGTCTGACAATGATCAAGGACATGGAAGAGCTTGAGAAGCTCGGTGTGAAGTTGGACTTGGATTTGCAGAACGATATTATTCTGCAATCCTTGACTGATGCATATGGGCAATTCATCATGAATTACCACATGCATAAACTTCAAAATTCCTTGGCCGAGTTGATGAATATGCTGGTTACCGCTGAGCTTTCTATGAAAGGTTCTAAAGGCTCAGTTCTTGCTATGGAACGGACTTCTTCCAAAAGAAAGTCTTATGGAAAGAAAAAGAAGTCTGTGAAAAAGCAAAAGGTAGAAGGATCAAAGAAGAAGAAGGCAGAACCGAAGAAAAAAAGGTCGATGGCAAAGGAAAGTGTTTCCATTGCAACAGCGACGGCCATTGGAAGCGGAACTGCCCTACTTACCTGGCCACCCTAAAGAACAAGAAGGAAGGTCCTTCTGGAGGTATGCTCGTTATTGAGTCTAACCTTACGGTTTCTTCTGCATCCAGTTGGGTGCTTGACTCTGGTTCTAGTGCTCATCTGTGCACTTCTATGCAGGGTCTTGAGGATAGCAGGAGGCTGAGGGATGGAGACATGATCCTACGCGTCGGTAATGGAGCAAGAGTTGCTGCAGTAGCCGTGGGAACATACCCTCTGCGATTACCATCTGGTTTAGACTTAGTTTTAAAAGACTGTTATTATGTGCCTGCAGCTAGCAGGAATTTGATTTCTGTTTCATGCTTAGCACAAGAAGGTTATGTGATCACCTTCTTTAAGGACCATTGTAACATTCTTTATGAAAGAAATAAAATTGCAAATGGTTTCCTTGTTAATGGTCTTTATCAGTTGCATATTGATGTACCTGTTTTAACTATCGAGCAAAACGTGAATGCCAAACGACCTAGGGATAGTCCAAACGACAGATATCTATGGCACCTGAGATTAGGTCATATAGCAGAAGATAGGATTAACAAATTGGAGAAAAATGGGCTATTGAGTCCATTGACTTTTGAGTCATATCCAACTTGTGAATCTTGTCTTCAAGGCAAAATGACTAAACTCCCTTTTGTTGGACATGGGGAGAGGGCCACAGATCTCCTTGCCCTAGTACATACTGATGTGTGCGGCCCATTCGATGTGCCGGCTAGAGGCAATTTTGTCTACTTCATTACCTTTACCGATGATCTGTCTAGGTATGGGTATGTGTATCTTATGAGACACAAGTCTGAAGCCTTTTGAAAAGTTCAAAGAATTCAGACATGAAGTAGAAAAACAAACTGGAAAACCCATTAAGGTTCTTCGATCAGATCGAGGAGGTGAATACCTTAGCCGGGAATTCCTAGACTATCTTAAGGAAAATGGCATAGTCTCTCAATGGACTCCACCAGGAACACCTCAACTCAACGGGGTTTCAGAACGGAGAAATCGGACTCTATTGGATATGGTTCGATCCATGATGAGCTTCACAGACCTCCCAGATTTTCTTTGGGGACATTCATTATTAACTTCAATCTATTTACTGAATAGGGTTCCCTCTAAAAACCGTTCCTACCACACCGTATGAGATATGGCACGGTAAGAAACCAAGTCTGAGTCATCTCAGAATTTGGGGTTGTCCGGCTTATGTCAAAAGACAACAAGCGGACAAGTTAGAGTTTAGGTCCTTTAGAGCTCGATTCATAGGATATCCTAAAGAGTCATTAGGATACTATTTCTACATTCCAGAAGACCACAATGTGATTGTGAGTCGACATGCCATATTTCTTGAAAAATAGTTTATTCAAGATAGTGGCATTGGAAAGCAGATTAAGCTTGATGAGAAAGTCTCACAAGCAGAACGAGCTAAGGACCAAGTGGAACCAAATCAGGTTGAGCCAATAAGAACACTACCTCCTCCACCTCGTAGATCGGAAAGAGTTTTCCGTCCCCCTGAAAGATACTTAGGTATTATTTCAGAGGACGTAGAGGAAATGTTCCTCATAGGTAATGGTGCTCATGGTGATGATCCCAAAACCTACAACGAGGCGATATCAGATATCGACTCCGAGAAATGGCTTGAGGCAATGAAGTCAGAGATCGACTCGATGCACTCAAACCAAGTCTGGACCTTGGTAGATCCACCAGAAGGTATAGTACCTATTGGGTGTAAATGGATCTTCAAGAGAAAGATTGGTGCAGATGGGAATGTGGAGACATTCAAGGCTAGACTGGTGGCAAAAGGTTATAGTCAACGTGAAGGCATTGACTATCAGGATACCTTTTCCCCGGTAGCTATGCTAAAATCCATCCGCACATTGCTTGCTGTTGCAGCCTATTTCGATTATGAAATATGGCAAATGGACGTGAAAACGGCATTCCTAAATGGATATCTTGAGGAAGATATCTATATGGAACAGCCGCTAGGTTTCACATCCAGTGATACTGATCACAAGGTTTGCAAGCTGCAAAGGTCCATATATGGACTTAAGCAAGCATCTCGGAGCTGGAACACTCGTTTCAATGATGTGATCAAAAAGTTTGGTTTCATCAAAAATGAAGAGGAACCATGTGTTTTCAAAAGGGTCAGTGGGAGCGCTGTTGTCTTCCTCGTATTGTACGTGGATGACATCCTCCTTATTGGGAATGATATTCCCATGTTGACATCAGTCAAGATGTGGTTGTCTAAGGAATTCTCCATGAAAGACCTAGGTGAAGCATCCTTTATTCTAGGAATTAAGGTCTATAGGGATAGACCGAATAGGATGCTAGGACTTTCACAGAAAATGTACATAGAGGAAGTACTAAAGAGGTTTAGTATGGAAAACTCTAAGAGGGGATTAATACCCTTCAGACATGGTATTCATCT
Source organism: Cocos nucifera (assembly GCA_006176705.1). Lineage (NCBI taxonomy): Eukaryota > Viridiplantae > Streptophyta > Magnoliopsida > Arecales > Arecaceae > Cocos > Cocos nucifera. The sequence continues at coordinate 50,262 of QRFJ01004177.1, read as the reverse complement.
TTCCAAGAAGATGTGCCCCAGCACACCTGAGGAAATAGAACGCATGAGCAAGATCCCTTATGCTTCTGCAATAGGGAGCCTCATGTATGCCATGCTATGTACACGACCTGATATAGCCCATGCTGTGAGTGTCACAAGCAGATATCAGTCAAATCCAGGTGAAGAACACTGGACTTCTGTGAAATGTATCCTTAAGTACTTGAGAAGAACTAAGGATATGATGTTGGTCTTTGGTAATGGAGAACTCCAAGTCCAGGGATACACAGACTCGGACTTCATGTTCGATATAGATGATCGAAAGTCGACATCTGGCAGATCTGTTTGTGCTGGAAGAGTTCCTAGCAAACGGTGATACCATCTCATCCGCGATTACCTTGAGAAAGGTTACGTTGAGGTCAAGAGAGTCAACTCCACAGATAATGTGGCAGACCCACTTACAAAGCCGTTGGGCCAGCAGAAGATCGAAGCCCACCTTGAGAAGATGGGACTTAGACTTGTAGCCAATTGGCTTTAGGACAAGTGGGAGATTGTTAGATATATGTGCCCTAGAAGCCAGAATTGGCTGACACTTGTAATACACTTCTAGGGGCAAAATTTGTAATTTTGACTATAATTAATGAAATGGGTTATTTTCTATCACATATGTGTATTTAGTGTCTGTGATACATCCTTTGAGTTAATGGTAATGATAATTCATATTTTCAAGAGTTGAAAATTTAAGACATGAATAATCATTATTAACTCATAAAACAGCTCCCGACCATAGGATCATCACGAGGATGGTGATTGATCCGGAAGGTTGGTGTACGATCGCTTCTCTTTAGTAGATGAGTCTTGAGTCTACGGTGTGGAGACACCGGAGCGAGAGTACAGGTACTCGTTAGAGAACGAGGGCACTGAGCGTGACCACCTCGAGTAGTCATTAGGAAGTCTACCTTCTCGTCAATGACTGACTCGATGCTGCAGTAGTGTGTCTGGTTCTTTGACCTGAGATGCATCGGCAGTTCACCTTGAGGGTGTTATAGTTTGACTACACCATTACTCGGTCTCCTAGCCATATGGAACCCTGAGGTGTATGTTGGCTATAGCATGTTCATTGTAGGAACTGGATTGCATCAAGATGGGATCTATCTACCTCGGTGGTAGAGGAGCAGCCCTATGATGATCATGAGAATCAAGTCCAGAAATCCATGGCCATGGTAGAGTGAAATAATAGAAAGAGTTTCTATTTAGATTTTCACATTGGACTCGAATCGAATGATTACATCATATGACAGAGACTAGGGTTTGACGAGTTCACCTTAACCCTAATCTGATCGGGGCTCAAGATAGAAGAACTTGAATCACACAGGTAGCTGCACCAAGAGGTTCGCATTCAGCTCTGATGGGTTGCCACCATATACTGCTAGGTGTCACTGGTGGATTTTGGGAGCAATTAGAATGATTTAGATGATCGATCATTCTAGCTGTTCGAATCAGAAGAGTTCTGATCCATCGAAAGGAGTTTCGATGATGTCTATGATAGAGATCATGACATATCCCATTACCATACAGAACTGAACCTAACTGGGTCACACAAACAAGGGTTTGAATCTGGTGATCATCAATTGAACTGATCTAGTTCAATTGATCTGAATGAGATTCAATTAGGTTCAAGGAAATCGTGCTAGCACTCGATTGAACCTAACGTTCTTCTTTTACTATCATAAATAAGTTGTCCTGACTGAGCCAAAGGAGTTTGTGCTCAATCAGAGGCCTTCATATGGTCTGACTGGAGGTTGTCCAAGTCAGAGAATAGGTTGTCTTATTTGTAAGACATTACCTGCCATTTTTGGTCACCTGCCATTTCTTGTTCTTTGACTTTGGTCAAAAGTCTACCTTTGACTGGTCAAACGTTGACCATTGACCCTTTGACTTTTGACCACATGTCATGCACCTATTGGAGAGCTGGTGGGGGCCTTGTCCCCCTGCCAGAACCTGGCAAGGAGAAGGGCGCACGCCAAGGGTGGCGTGAGCCCAAGTAGGAGGCGCCTAGGAGTCCTTGTTGGACAAGGACTCCACCTCCCTTTTGGATTCCAATCAGAGTTCTACTAAGAATCCAGTTTGACTGGTCTTAGGCGCCCTCTAAGGAGGAATCCAGGGGTCTCTTTTTCCAACCAATCAGATTTAGATCTGATTTCACAAAGGGTTGTGATTGGTTGAGAGGAAGAGGAGTTGGATCACAAGAGGTCTATAAATAAGACCCTGCGCCCATCCCTAATTTAAAAGTGCAAAGTGAATTCAATAGAGATTTCCCACGTCCAAGGCTGCCTCTCCCCTCCTTCTCCATGCCATACTCTCTTCTCCCCTTGCTCTCCACGTCCAAAAGTGTTTTGGACTTAGTTTGGTGCGATTCAGATCAAGGAAAGGCGATCAAAAGCAAGAAGGCTGCGCTGCTGCAAAAGGACGACTGCAGATCTTCAAAAGAGTTTTGAAGATCCTCCAGATCAGATCCAGATCTGATTTTTGGAGGTGTGATAGAGAAGAAGAGGATCTCCAGATCCAACCCGAGTGGATACCGGTAGAGGCCAGGCGCTTGCGTGGCTAAGATCCAGAACCTTCCGCTGCAATCAGGATCATCTACAGGGTAATAGGATTACCCAAATCAGGTAAATTGAATTTGATTTAATTTATCTTGTTTTATTTTATTTATTAAAATAATAAGAATCAGATCTGAAACATATCAAGATCTGATTAAGATCAAGAGAAAATTTTTGAAATATATCTCTTGATCTAATCAGATCTGAACGAACCTGGATCGGGAAATCAGGATTTCCCTTCAGTGGCACTGCATGGCGCAATAGGGTCTATAAAAACCCTATCTGCACCAAGATAAAAAAGGCTTGACCCATTGCCCATGCCACAAGGCTGCCCCTCTCCCTTCTCCATGCCATCTTTAGGTCTTCTCTCTCCTACCCATGCCCAAGAATTTTTGGGCTTTAGTTTGGTGCGATCCAAGCAAGAGAAAGGCGACAGAAAAAGGAAGAAGGCAGCACTACTACAAGAGATAACTCACATCTTCAAAAGAAGTTTTGTGGATCTACAAAATCAGAGCCAGATCTAATTTTTAGAGAACTGATAAAGAAGGAGAAAATCTTCAGATTCCACTCGAGTGGATACTAGTAGAGGTCAGACACTTACATGGCTAGATCAAGAACCTCAGGCAGACATGAAGATCATCACAAGATAATCAGATTACCCTCAATAAGATAAATTAAATTAGATTTAATTTATTTTTTATTTTATTTTATTTTCTTTTATTAGATTAATAATATCAGATCTGAAAAGTCTTAGATTTAATCTGGATCCAAGAGAAAAATTTTTGAAATATCTCTCTTGATCCAATCAGATCTGAACGAACCTGATCCAAAAAACTAGGTTTTTCCTTCAGCCTACCCCTCCGAACTTTGACTATCAAATCTCAAACGAAGTGGCACCTCACGACAACAAACACTATCCTCCATAGCAAACTCCACGTGACCCCGAGTGGCTCACTACCCGATAGTTATGACTGTCACTATCAGTTTGTTACAGGCTTCATCTATAAAAGAGATCCTCTAGATATGTTTTCTCTAGGCTCTCTTCTCCTTTTCGAAATTTTACAATCATCTTGACTGAACACTTCATTTCTGTTGGTCGAAAAAGCTAACTTGACAATCGGAGGATCTTACCGAAGCCACCACCCGGGGCTCTAGATGAGACTTATTTTGCAGATCACTAGCGGCGACCTCATCTTCTCCGACTCTAGCACTTCTCCGATGGCAACCAGATTTTGCACCAATAGGATTTTTCTCTCGTTTGTTGCCGTCACCATCCGGTCCACCTAGGCCAGCCTTGTAGGATGTCTTTGCAATGGCTTTCTTTTTTCTTCCCTCCCCTATTACTTTCTTAATAGGGAGCTCCAAAACTCGATCCCCGTCGGAGGGACCTAAGGGCATAGAAGGCACCGGGCCAGCGCCAGCGGTGCCAACCTCAATAGATAGGGCAGTCTCGGCGCCAACAATGACCTCGGACATACCAACAGTGGAGGCGAGGACTTCGAAGCTAGAAACACCGACCTTCACCCTTTTTGAGCCATCATTTTGCGCCTTCCCTTTCCTCTTCTTAGTGTAGAGCCCTTTGGTAAGCATCTCAGCAGCTTGTGCATCCATCTCTATAATAGAAAAAGAAGCACGGTTAGTAGCAATACACGTGCCCGAAATCATGTAGATTCAAAAAATAAAAGATGTACCAACAGCATCATGGGGACTCAAACCCAAGTTGAACAAGGTCTGTTCTTTTAGAAGATCAGAAAGAAGAGGAGCTCGGTACACCTGGAGTTTATTGGAGGAATCAAGATCGGCTCCGTCTAAGCTAGGAGCTTAGTGAACTAACTCTCTAATATAACCCCATGAAGGAAGACCTAACGGCAAGGTTGGGCAATGTACAAAAGGAAACTTTTTTTTCTACTTGTGAATGAAAGAAGGGGCGCCTTTCAATAACCCCTTCTTGCCGACCTGAGGGAAAAAGTACCATCAATTCTTTGTGAAAGGATGGTGCTTGAAGGTATAGAAATTCCTAAAAAGCAAAATGGTCAGCTGGACTTCGGTCAATTGACAGAGGGAGAGAAAACCTATGACGAACCGAAGGAAGTTTGATACGATAGATGTGAAGGAGATGTTTAAAAACCAGAAAAGGGCAACTACGAATAGGGGCAGTGGGAGTCTAAGCCCGATGCGCAAAGCTTCTAAGTACAAAAAAATCGATCGATCGAAGGAGAGCTGACCTGATCGTCGGAGCTAGGAAGTTCAAGGTCATATTTTGGAGGAATTCCGTATTGGATTCAAATCAGAGAAAGATCGTCCGTTGTAAGGACGGACGGGATGGTGTCTAGAGCAAAAGATGAGCGGGACATGTTCCTGGGTTCTACCTCAGCCAAAGGTGCAGAGTTAAAGAAGGTCGGTCTGGACGAGCCCCATGAACTGATGGAGTGGAAGGTTTTGGAAGACATTCAGATCGAGATTAAACAGCAAGGAAACCCCTCCAAAAATATATATATATATAAGAAAAATGTAGGGCAAAGTTCGCCACCAAAAAATTAGGAAAGCAAGGAGCCAAAAGTGATAAACACGAATAACCTAAGGGAAGGGCTAGGAAACTGACCTAAAGCATCCAGAGAGAATGAAAGGACGATGGATGCGATGAGGATCAATCGAAAAGATGTCTGGAGCTCAAGAAGGTGAGAGAAGGTTAAGACCCTTGGAAAGAAGATGGATGGGGGTTGAAGGAAGGAGAAGACTCGGGTAGGAATGACTTCTGAACAATAGGAGAAGGCTTTAAATAGCTAGAGGTAACCCCAGACAGTTATGATTATGGATCGACTTCGATCGATAAGTATGCCACGTGTCCCACTCATCATGATATAGGAGCGACGACAGGCGGAGTCTTTATGGTGCCATAACTGGGGCACAATTTCGGTGGAAGATTTGAAGGGCCATCTTTTCAAACTCATTTTAGACTTAGAAGGCTTTGGTGCCAGCATGGTAAACATCGAAACGTCTCATTCTGACAAGCACGAAAATTTGAGACTGAACTTCGACAGTCGCCTTTTCTCTCTCTTCCTTCAAATTTTGAACTCGAGAGTAGGAAGACTATTGTTGGGGATAAACCCCGCTCCCACTGAAGTCCAATCTGATGCTTAGCCTAATGTAACTGATAATCACAGAAGAGCTTCGATCGAGAATTCTTCCTCTTAGAACTTCTCCAATGGCCGAACCCCTTTCGAACTCCTTCAGCAGTCGAACTCCTTCCAAACTCCTCAAGCAGTCAAACTCCTTCCAAACTCCTCCAATGGTCGAATCCCTTTCGAACTTCTTTAGCAACCAAACTCCTTCTGGACTCCTCCAGTGGTCGAACCCCTTTTGGACCCCTCCAGTGGTCAAACCCTCTGCAGTCATCCAAGAAGGTTTTTGCACAAGTTTGGTACAAAACATGGCATGAACCGACTCATACCCGGACTACCTTAGAGGAGTCCAAACTCCTCTAGAATTGATATAGCTCAAAGATCATCACCAATCGACGCCTACCCTCCAAACTTTGACTATCAAATCTCAAATAGACTGGCACCTTGCGACAACAAACACTATCCTCCATAATAAACTCTACGTGGCCCCGAGCGGCCCACTACCTGGTAGTTATGACTGTCACTATCAATTTATTACAAGCTCCATCTATAAAAGAAACCCTCCATATATGTTTTCTCTAGGCTCTCTTCTTCTTCTCGAAACTCTACAACCTTCATGACTGAGCACTCTATTTTTGTTGGCCGAAAAGGCTAACTTGACCATCAGAGGGTCTTATGGAGCCACCACCTTGGGCTCTGGACAAGACTTATTTTGCAGGTCATCGACAATGACCTCATCTTCTCCGACTCCAGCACTTCTTCGATGACAATTAGATTTTGCATAAATAGGATTAGTGCTAGAGGATGAGCATTGTTCATGAGATTTCCTTATTCTTAAAGGAGTGATCAGCAGCGATCTTTCTTCTTCATCTCTAGAGTTCTTCTCAAAAAAAATGCCTTCCAAAAAAGCTTCAACTCGACGATCAATCACCTCTGACTCTAGATCTCATCCAGATCTTTCCGCCCCTATTTCATCTCCTACATCTCAAGCCCCAGCGCCTGCAATGGTGGACACGGTGTAGTTCGATCTACTGATCCATTAGGTCCGCAGCCTCACTAAAGTGGTACAGGCCATGTGGCAGTAGCAGCCATCTCTGGTGCCATCCCGATTGAAGTAGATTTCTTGAGAGCTAGAGAATCCGATCTAGGGGCGACCGGCTTAGGTCAGTCATCCAACGGCCCTTGAAAAAGAGAAGCAGAGGATGGGGAGCCATTGCTCGGACGATGACACGACCCTGGGGGGAGCTTTGCCCTCGTTTCATCAAAAAATCTTGGAGATCAACGATCGTGAAGATCTCCTAGATCAAAAGCTTCAAGAAATGAGCCGATAAATCAAAGAACTCTATCATGCTCCCTCCTCCTATGGTAATGATATTTGCACTAATCCTCCTTTTTCTTAGAAGATTATATAGAAACTAATCCCACTGAACTTCAAGTTCCCTCAATTTAAGAGTTACGATGGAACCACCAATCCGATCGACCATTTAGAGACCTTTCAACTAATGATGCTGCTCCATGGTGCACTAGACGCCATTTTGTGCTAGACTTTCCCATCCACCCTCAAGGGAGCCACCAGGAATTGATCCTCAGCCCTTAAGTTGGGTACCATCTTTTCCTTCGATCAAATGAGTCATTAGTTTGCAACTCATTTCATTAGCAGTCGATGTCCCCATCGAGATTTAGATTTCTTGATGAATATCAAGCAGAAGGAGGAGAAATCAATCCAAGATTATGTCACCCAATTTATTGCTGCTGCATTGGAGGTCTGAGACCTAGATCAGTCTATTGCAATGCCTGCACTCAAGGGTGGCCTTCAGAAGAATGATTTGCTGTTCTTCCTAGAGAAGAAGTATCCCAAGGACTTTGCTGATATACTGGCTTGGGCTGAAGGTTATGCCCGACCTAAAGAGGCCTTTAAGGCTAGGGATAATGAAGCCACTCAGGAGTGGCAAGCGGGTGAGCCAAATGTGCCCGTGGCTGAGGAGAAACCAAGCCAAGCTCGGCCACGCTCCCAAACTCCTTCGAAGCATAGGTGGGCCTGAACTCCTACCCAGGCCCAAAAGCGAAGAAGCCCGGATAAAAGGGTGTGATGGAGCTCTTCCTTCAAAAAGTTTCACAACTATGCCCCTCTCAATGTTCCAAAAACCCAAGTACTAATGGAGATCTGGGAGCAACTACCGAGATCAGAAAGGATGCACACTCACCCCGGCAAGTGCAATCCTAGCAAGTTCTACCTCTACCATCGCATTCATAGTCATGATACAGAAGAGTGCATCCAGCTCCAAGATGAGATCGAGGAGCTCATCAGGCATGGTAGGCTTGGTCAGTTCCTGTGATGTCGGTCAGAAGGATGAGAGGATCGATCGATGGCACCCCCACCATCAGAACCACCAAGGGGTGAGAAGCAGTGAGAAGATCGGCCTTCGATCGGCATCATTAACACCATCTCTGGGGGACTTTGGCGAGGGGAGGCTAGCGGGTCAGCTGAGCTCAAGAAGAGGTGGAGAACTGAAAAGCCCATTGCTTTCATCGATGAGGATGCTCAAGGAGTTTAGTTTCCACACAACGACGCAGTTGTAATCACTTTGAACATTGCTGATTATGATGTATGCCACGTTTTGATAGATAATGAAAAGTTTCGCTGACATTCTATACTATGATGCTTTCTTTAAAATGTCCACACTCGATAATTGCTTAGGATCCATGAGCTTCCCATTGGTCGGCTTCACTGGTGACGCTGTGCTAGTGGAGGGGATGATAACTCTAGCCATGGCTATAGGATAGTATCCAAAGCAGGCCAAGGTCTAGGTCGAGTTTTTGGTGGTAAAAGCTCCCTCCACTTACAATACAATCCTCGATCAATCTGGTCTGAATGCACTACGAGCCATGGTGTCGACCTATAACCTGAAAATAAAATTTCCAACAAACAACAAAATAGGTAAAATCAGAGGCAATCAAGCATTAGCCCGGCACTGCTACTCCATCGCCTAACAAAATGGCACTCGACATGATCCCTGTCCAGCTGACAGGCTTGATGTCTGCGATGACCTTGCTGAAGAATGGAGCAAGCCCATAGAAGACCTTACGACCGTCCCCTTGAATGATGGAAATGTGGAGCATACGGTGCAAATTGGTTCCAATATGGAAGATGAAGTTCGAGAGCAGCTCATCGTCTTTTTATAGAGGAATGCCGACGTCTTTGTCTGGGTTCCAACAGATATACTCAGGATTGACGGTGAGGTTATGGAACATCAGCTAGCCATTGATCCCAAGCATCGACCAGTGAAAGAAAGAGTTCAGAGCCATGCACTAGAAAGGCAAAAGGCAATAGCAGAAGAAATCGACAACCTTCTTATTGCCAAATTTATTCAAGAAGTCAGCTATCCGACTTGAATCTCTAACGTGGTCCTGGTCAAGAAGGCCAACGACAAGTGAAGGATGTGCATTGACTTTAAGAAGCTGAATAAGGCCTATCTAAAAGACAACTATCCTTTGCCTAAAATCGACCAACTAGTGGATGCGACTTCAGGCTACGAGCTCCTCACCTTCATGGATGCCTTCTCTAGATACAACCAAATTTAGATGGCACTGGAGGATGAGGAGAAGACTGCTTTTATTACTAACTATGGTTTTTACTATTATAGGGTCATGCCCTTCGGACTTAAGAATGCAGGCACGACTTATCAGCGCTTGATCAATAAAATCTTCAAGGAGTAAATCTACCGCAATATGGAGGTTTACGTCAATGACATGCTGGTCAAAAGCTGAATGTCTATCAATCATGTTTGCCAACCTTGAAGAGACTTTCGATGCACTTAGAAAATACAAGATGAAGCTGAATCCAACCAAGTGCACTTTTGTGGTAGCCTCAGAAAAATTTTTAGAATTCATGGTCTAGAGATGAGGGATTGAGGCCAACTCGAAAAAAATTTGACCTATCCAGGAGATGACCACTTCAAAGTCCATTAAGAAAGTTCAGTGCCTAACTGGAAAGGTGGCATCTTTGAATCATTTTATCTTGAGGTCGGTCGAACTCTGCATGCCCTTCTTCCGAATCTTTAGGAAATTGAAAGATTTTCACTAAACTCAAGAATGCCAAAAGGCATTCGACGAGCTCAAGAACTACCTCGGCTCACCCCCTACTAGCCAAACCTAAATCTAGAGAGATGCTATTTCTCTACCTTGCAGTCTCCCCTACGGCGCTAGCAGCAGTCCTGATCAAAGAAGAGATGAAAGTGCAACGACCAGTCTACTACATAAGCTGGATCTTAAGAGATGCTGAGACTAGGTATACAAAGTTTGAAAAATTGACTTACGCTCTTCTGAATGCAGCAAGAAGACTTCGACCTTACTTTCAGGGACATGCTATAGCGCTCCTCACTGACTAGCCGATCAGAGCGATCCTCATCAAACAGATGCTTTTAGAAGAATTGCAAAATGGGCCATTGAATTAATAGAGTTTGATATCAACTATCGACCTTGGCCAGCAATCAAGGCTCAGGCACTGACCAATTTCATAGTTGAATGTACCATCCCAGATGATGTCGAGCATCAAAATGAAACCAACATTTCATGGTTGCACCCAAGCTCCTCTAAAGAAAGAATGGACCTTCTTGAAGATTTTTGGGCCTTGTACATTGATGGCTCCTCCAACACTTCCAAAGTAGGTGCTAGGCTGATCCTGATCAATTCGAAAGGGATCATCATGGAGTATGCGCTGCATTTTGAATTTTTGACGATAAACAATGGGGTGGAATATGAGGCCCTAATAGTCGGGCTCAGGATAGCCAAAGAATTAGGAGCTAATCGACTTCAGGTTTACAGTGACTTCCAATTGGTGGTGGGGCAGGTCAATGATAGTTATGAAGCCTGAAAAGAGAGCATGATAAAATATCTCAAGAAGGTGAAGAGCTTGATCCCAGCCTTTGGCAGCTTTAGCATTCGACAAATCCCAAGAGCGGAAAATGCTAGGGCTGACCTTCTTTCCAAGCTAGCCACCCTAGCTCCTAACAAGCTTCCCAAAGAAGTTTATTATGAGACATTGAAATGCCCATGCATAGAGGAACCGTAACCTATCATGTAGGTCGACTAGGAGCCCTGCTGAATTGACCCACTGACCACTTATCTTAAGGATGGGGTTCTTCCTCGTGACCCAAAAGAGGCTCAAAAGTTGAGAAACCAAGCCTCCCGGTATGTTCTTTATGAGAATATGTTATATAAAAGATCGTATTCCCTGCCATTATTAAGGTGCCTCCGATCCTCTAAGGTCAATTGCACTATGAAAAGTGCACGAGGGAATTTATGGAAGCCATCTGGGTACCAAATTTCTATCTCATAAGTTGCTCTGATAAGGATATTACTGGCCGACTATGCATGGTGATTGTGTTGATTACATTAGGAGATGTGACCGCTACCAAAGGAACGTGAATGTCCAAAGGCAACCAACCATCGAACTTGCCCCATTTAGTGCTCCTTGGCCATTTATGCAGTGGAGAATGGATATCCTTGGACCCTTCCCAATGGCATCTAGGCAACAAAAGTTTCTCCTAGTCTCCATCAACTATTTCACTAAATGGATTGAGGCTGAACCACTGGCAAAGATTACTGAAGCCAAGATGTAGGACTTCATCTGAAAATCGATCATCTGTAGATTTGGACTGCCCCGAACTATCATAACAGACAATGGCCGATAATTTATCAGGGCAAGATTCGTCGAGTTCTGCGAAGGTCTGAATATCTCCCACCACTTTATGTCCATAGCCCATCCACAGGCAAATGGGGAAGCTGAAGTGACCAACCGGATCCTATTGCAAGGCATCAAGATAAGACTCAAAAAAGTAAGAGGAGCCTAGATGGATGAACTTTATTATGTTCTGTGGGCATACCGCACTATCCAAAGGCTGTTGACTGAAGAAATACCATTTGCCTTAGCTTTTGGAGTAGAGACAGTCTTCTCGATCGAATTTAAGCTTCCATCGGTGTGAGTAGCGGCTTTCAATGAGCAGCATAACTAGCAAAACCTCAGAGCCAACCTCAATCTATTAGAAGAAAAAAGAGAGAAAGTCCAAGTTCGAATGGCGGCCTACAGGTGAAGGATGGCCCGATACTATAACTCCAGAGTCAGAGATAAAATATTCAGAGTGGGGGACTTAGTGCTTCGGCGAGCCACCATCTCTCAGTCTCAGAGCCAAGAGAAGCTTGCCTCAAATTGGAAAGGACCCTACGATGTCACGAAAGTCGTCCGACCCAGAACGTACTACTTGAAGGAACTCAAGGGGGCAGACCTACCTCGATCATGGAATTCAGAAAATCTATGAATATATTATCAATGATTTGATTATAATGAAAATCTCCTACTTCAACATCCAAATCTTTGTTGTATACCAATAATAAAGGAGGACTACCCCTCAAACTTAATCTCACGATAAATATGGCCACGTTAGGAATAGGAGGAGAACCTCATCCTAATATGAGCAAAGTCCAAGGCCTCATTCATTTTAGATGAGAGGAGGGGAGAGATCCTGACAATGGTTCTAATGTGCCCCTATGGTCACATTAGGAACAGAAGAAGAACCTCGTCCTAACGTGAGCAAAGTCAAAGGCCTCATTCATTTTAGACAAGATGAGGGGAGAGGCCCTAACAACAGCCCTAATGTGCCCCTACAATCCATTAGAAATAAGAGGAGAACCTCATCCTAACGTGAGCAAAGTCGAAGGCCTCGTTCATTTTAGACGAGATGAGGGGAGAGATCCTAACAATGGCCCTAATATGCCCCTACAGTCTGTTAGGAATAGGAGAAGAATCTCATCCTAATATGAGCAAAGTTGAAGACTTCATTCATTTTAGACGAGACGAGAGAAGAGGTCCTGACAATGAACCTAATGTACCCCTACAGTCTGTTAGGAACAAGAGGAGAACCTCATCCTAACATGAGCAAAGTCGAAGATCTCATTCATTTTAGACGAGAGAAGGAGAGAGGCCCCAACAACGGCCCTAATGTGTGTTAGATATATGTGCCTTAGAAGCCAGAATTGGCTAACACTTGTAATACACTTCTAGGGGTAAAATTATAATTTTGACTATTATCAATAAAATGGGTTATTTTCTATCACATATGTGTATTTAGTATCTGTGATACATCTTTTGAGTTAATGGTAATGATAATTCATATTTTCAAGAGTTGAAAATTTAAGACATGAATAATCATTATTAACTCATAAAATGCTTCCAACCATAGGATCATCACGAGGATGGTGATTGATTCGAAAGGTTGGTATACAATCGCTTCTCTTTAGTAGATGAGTCTTGAGTCTATGGTGTGGAGACACCGGAGAGAGAGTATAGGTACTCATTAGAGAATGAGGGCACTGAGCATGACCACCTCGAGTAGCCATTAGGAAGCCTACCTTCTCATCAATGACTGACTCGATGCTGCAGTGGTGTGTCTGGTTCTTTGACCTGAGGTGCATCGACAGTTCACCTTGATGGTGTTATAGTTTGACTACACCGCAACTCGATCTCCTAGCCATACGAAATTCTGAGGTGCATGTTGGCTATGACATGTTCATTGTAGGAACTGGATTGCATCAAGATGGAATCTATCTACCTCGGTGGTAGAGGAGCAGCTCTATGATGATCATGAGAATCAAGTCCAGAAGCCCATGGCCATGACAGAGTGAAATAATAGAAAGAGTTTCTATTTAGGTTTTCACATCGAACTTGAATCGAATGATTACATCATATGGCAGAGACTAGGGTTTGATGAGTTCACTTAAACCTTAATCTGATCGGGGCTCAAGATAGAAGAACTTAATCACATAGGTAGCTATACCAAGAGGTTCGCATTCAGCTCTGATGGGTTGCCACCATATACTGCTAGGTGTCACTGGTGGATTTTGGGAGCAATTAGAATGATTTAGATGATCGATCATTCTAGCTGTTCGAATCAGAAGAGTTCTGATCCATCGAAAGGAGTTTCGATGATGTCGATGATAGAGATCATGACATATCCCATTACCATACAGAACTGAACCTAACTGGGTCACACAAACAAGGGTTTGAATCTGGTGATCATCAATTGAACTGATCTAGTTCAATTGATCTGAATGAGATTCAATTAGGTTCAAGAAAATCGTGCTAGCACTCGATTGAACCTAACGTTCTTCTTTTACTATCATAAATAGTTATCCTGACTGAGCCAAAGGAGTTTGTGCTCGATCAAGAGGCCTTCACTTGGTCTGACTGGAGCTTGTCCAAGTTAGAAAAGGGTTGTCTTATTTTGTAAGACAATACCTGCCATTTTTGGTCACCTGCCATTTCTCGTCCTTTGACTTTGGTCAAAAGTTGACCTTTGACTGGTCAAATGTTGACCATTGACACTTTGACTTCTATCCATGTGTCACGCACCTATTGGAGAGCTGGTGGGGGCTTGTCCCCCTGCCAGAACCTGGCAAGGAGGAGGGCGCACGCCACCCTTGGCGTGTGCCCAAGCTGGAGGCGCCCAGGAGTCCCTGTTGGACAGGGACTCCATCTCCTTTTTGGATTCCAATTAGACTTCTTCCTAAGAACCAAGTTTGACTGATCTTAGGCACCATCTAAGGAGGAATCCAAGGGACTCTATTCTCATCAATCAGATTTAGATCTGATTTTACAAAGGGTTGTGATTGGTTGGGAAGAAGAGGAGTTGGATCACGCATAGTCTATAAATAAGACCCTGCGCCCAACTCAAGGAGTATCTGAAATCAATTGAAAATCCCATGCCCCAAGGCTACCTCTCCTCTCCTCCTCCATGCTAAGTCCATCTTCTCCCTCTCCTCTCCACACCCAAAGGAGTTTGGGATCCAAGTTGGTGCAATCCAGACGAGAGAAAGGCGACAGAAAGCTAGAAGGCTGCGCTGCTGCAAAGGACAACTGCACATCTTCGAAAGGTGTTTTGAAGATTCTCCAAATTAGATCCAGATCTGATTTTTGGAGATATGATAGAGAAGAAGAGGATCTCTAGATCCAACTTGAGTGGATAACGGTAGAGGCCAGGCACTTGCGTGGCTTGATCCAGAACCTTTCGCTGCTTACAGGATCATCAACGAATAATAAGATTATCCTACATCAAGGTAAATTAAATTTAATTTAACTTATCTAGATTTTATTTTAATTATTAAAATAATAAAAATTAGATATAAAATATTCCAGATCTGATCTGAATTAAAGAAAAAAAATTTTAAAATATATCTCTTGATCCGATCAGATCTGAACGAACCTGATCTAGAAAATCAGGATTTTCCTTCAATTGATATCAGAGCCAAGGTTCTAAAGTATTTAGATCTGATTTTAAATTTATTCTAATTAGAAAATAAATGATTTTAAATGTCACATGAGATGTGATCAGATCTAAAATTAGAAAAAAATTAAAATTAAATAATTTGGATCTAAGATTAGAAAATATGCATGACTAGTTCTAAAATAGAATAGTTCTATAGAATAGTCTTGCATGTTTATAATTTAATTTGATTAAATCATATTTTAGATCTATTTATTTTTATTTTTTGATATTATAATTATTATAATAATATCTAAAAAATAGTAAATAAAAATTATTTAATTTTAAACATCATATGAGATATGATTGATGCATGTCTAGACTAGTTGTAGAATAGTTCTACATAAGTTATCTAGATTAGAATTTATTTTGATTAGATCAATTTAAATCTAATTTTTTAGATTATTATGAGATAATTTAGATCTAAAAATATGCATGATTCGATACATGAGATGTATGCAAAATATGCCATGATTAGATCTAATCTGTATATGAGATATATGATATAGATCTAAAACTATTTTGTAGTATTACATGTTCCTGATTAAGGCGTTCCTCTTGGCCGTCCGATCATAAGAATGAAGAAGGGTTTAAAGGCCCTCTCCTTCCATCTGATGGGGTGTTCTTATGACGTGTAGGGGTGCTGCACGTTCATCCTTAATCAGAAATCCAAAACTTACTTTCTGCAAAACCCTAGATCCTGAAATCCTAGGATTTATTGTGCATATTTTGTTTATGAACCCTACTTAATTAAAAATTAAGATTATGGAATATTAATTAGGTCTAAAATTGAGAATTTTAGATCTAAGACATATTCATAATACTGGGTTCGGGCTTGGGTAGCTCAATTAGGTCTAAGCGGTTGATCAAACCGAATCAAGAGTTGGTTAGATGGGATCAACAATGCTTAAATTGACCAGCCTAATAGGATTAAGTCTGGGTCAAGATTGAGTCACGATCAAGCAAGACCTTATTAGGCTCAGAGGTTAGAGTCTGGATTGTAGGCTAACCCAATTAATTCTGGCTCAACAATTTGATGTCTAAGGTAAGTTTGGCACATATGACCGACTGATTTTTAATTGGGAGCTACTCGACCTGAATGCGTTCTTGTACGAGTTAATAGCATATCCCTTCCGCCGATCTTACTTACCTGACCATATTTGTCGACTCTGTTCTAATTTGAAGTGGTCAATAATCTGAGCTAACCCATGCCACTAGGTTAGTCATAATTATTATGACTATGATAAGTCTAGTTTAATGAGACCTAAATCAATTCTTCCTCAGAAAAGATTAAGTCTAAGGTCTTCCTGTTAGATATATGTATCCTAGAAGCTAGAATTGGCTGACACTTGTAATACACCTCTAGGGGCAAAATTATAATTTTGACTATAATCAATAACATGGGTTATTTTCTATCACATATGTGTATTTAGTGTCTATGACACATCCTTTGAGTTAATGGTAATGATAATTCATATTTTCAAGAGTTGAAAATTTAAGACATGAATAATTATTATTAACTCATAAATGCTTTCGACCAGTGGATCATCATGAGGATGGTGATTGATCTAGAAGATTGGTGTATAATCACTTTTCTTTAGTGGATGAGTCTTGAGTCTACGGTGTGGAGACACCAGAGCGAGAGTATAGGTACTCATTAGAGAATGAGGGCACTGAGCGTGACCACCTCGAGTAGTCATTAGAAAGTCTACCTTCTCGTCAATGACTGACTCGATGCTGCAGTAGTGTGTCTGGTTCTTTGACCTGAGGTGCATCGATAGTTTACCTTGAGGGTGTTATAGTTTGACTACACCATTACTCGATCTCCTAGCCATTCGAAATCCTGAGGTGTATATTGGCTATAGCATGTTCATTGTAGGAACTGGATAGCATCAAGATGGAATCTATCTACCTCGGTGGTAGAGAAGCAGCCCTATGATGATCATGAGAATCAAGTCCAGAAGTCCATGGCCATGGCAGAGTAAAATAATAGAAAGTATTTCTATTTAGCTTTTCACATCGGACTTGAAATCGAATGATTACATCATATGACAGAGACTAGGGTTTGACGAGTTCACCTTAATCCTAATCTGATCGGGGCTCAAGATAAAAGAACTTAATCACACAGGTAGCTGCACCAAGAGGTTCGCATTCAGCTCTGATGGGTTGCCACCATATACTGCTAGGTGTCACTGGTAGATTTTGGGAGCAATTAGAATGATTTAGATGATCGATCATTCTAGCTGTTCGAATCAGAAGAGTCCTGATCCATCGAAAGGAGTTTCGATGATGTCAATGATAGAGATCATGACATATCCCATTACCATACAGAACTGAACCTAACTGGGTCACACAAACAAGGGTTTGAATCTGGTGATCATCAATTGAACTAATCTAGTTCAATTGATCTGAATGAGATTCAATTAGGTTCAAGAAAATCGTGCTAGCACTCGATTGAACCTAACGTTCTTCTTTTACTATCATAAATAGTTGTCCTGACTGAGCCAAAGGAGTTTGTGCTCGATCAGAGGCCTTCATTTGCTCTAACTGGAGCTTATCTAAGTCAGAAAAGATTTTCCTATTTTGTCAGACATTATCTGCCATTTTTGGTCACCTGCCATTTCTCATCCTTTGACTTTGGTCAAAAGTTAACCTTTGACTGGTCAATCGTTGACCATTGATACTTTGACTTCTGTCCATATGTCACGCACCTATTGGAGGGCTGGTGGGGGCTTGTCCCTCTACCAGAACCTAGCAAGGAGAAGGGCGCATGCCACCCTTGGCGTGTGCCCAAGCTGGAGGCGCCCAGGAGTCCCTGTTGGATAGGGACTCCATCTCCTTTTTGGATTCCGATTAGAGTTCTCCTAAGAACCAACTTTGACTGATCTTAGGTGCCATCTAAGGAGGAATCCAGGGGACTCTATTCCCACCAATCAGATTTAGATCTGATTTCACAAAGAGTTATGATTGGTTGGGAAGAAGAGGAGTTGGATCACGCTTAGTCTATAAATAAGACCGCATCCGCGAGTCGATTCTGAGGAAGAGATTCATATGGACACCGCGTAGAATTTCAATTCCAATGATTAGCTGATCATCAAGAGTTTGATAGGCTTGCAAAGAGCCAATTATATGGCTTAAGACAAGCATCTTAGGAGCCGGAACACCCAATTTCATGATGGTGTCAAAACATTTTTAGTTCATCAAAATGAGAGGAACCGTGTGTCTTCAAAATCAGTGGGAGCACTGTTGTCTTCCTCGTATTGTACGTGGATGACATCCTCTTATTGGGAATGATTTCCCATGATGACAAAGTCAAATATTGATTGTCCAAGGAATTCTCCATGAAAGACTAGGTGAAGCATCCTTTATTCTAGGAATTAAGATCTATAGGATAGACCGAAAGGATGCTAGGACTTTCACAGAAGATGTACATAGAAGTCTAAAGAGGTTAGTAATGGAAAACTCTAAAGAGGGGATTATACCTTCAGACATGGTATTCATCTTTCAGAAGATGTGCCTAGCACAACCTGAGGAAATAGAACGCATGAGCAAGAATCCCTTATGCTTCTGCAATAGGAGCCTCATGTATGCCATGCTATGTCACAGACCTGATATAGTCCAATGTGTGAGTGTCACAAGTAGATATCAGGTCAAATCCAGATGAAGAACACTGGTTTCTGTGAAATGTATCCTTAAGTACTTGAGAAGAACTAATGGGTATGTGTTATCTTGTAATGGAGAACCCAAGTCCAGGGATCACAGAACTCGATTTCCAATGTCCGTTATGAGTCGATCGAAATGTCGACATTCTAGGAGTCTGTTTATGCTTATGGTGGTTGCTGTCAGCTGAAAGAGGTGTCAAGAAATGTGATAGTAGAATTTCCACCATAGGAGCAGAATATATCGCTGCATTAGAGGCTACGAAAGGAAGATTTCTGGACAAAGAAGTTTGCTACAAAAATTGAAGTAATGCACAGGGCCATTCCTCTGTATACGACAACAATGGCTGGCATACCCTAGCTAAGGAGCGAAGTCTCACCAAAAATCCAAGACACATGATCAGGCTACAACTCATCCATATACTACATCGAGGAAGGGTTACGTTCGGAGGTCAGAGGGTTGAACTCCACAGATAATGTGGCAGACCGGCACTTACAAAGCATTGGCGGCAATGAAGATCAAAGCCACCTTAAGAAGATGGGTAGGACTTGTAGCCAATTGGGCTTTTAGGACAGTAGAGATGTGCTTAGAGTATATGTGCCCTAAGAACTCTGATGGGCAGTCAGTCCAAGATCACTGTCTGACAATGATCAAGGACATGGAAGAGCTTGAGAAGCTCGGTGTGAAGTTGGACTTGGATCTGCAGAACGATATTATTCTGCAATCCTTGACTGATGCATATGGGCAATTCATCATGAATTACCACATGCATAAACTTCAAAATTCCTTGGCCGAGTTAATGAATATGCTGGTTACCGCTGAGCTTTCTATGAAAGGTTCTAAAGGCTCAGTTCTTGCTATGGAACGGACTTCTTCCAAAAGAAAGTCTTATGGAAAGAAAAAGAAGTCTGTGAAAAAGCAAAAGGTGGAAGGATCAAAGAAGAAGAAGGCAGAACCGAAGAAGAAAGGCCGATGGCAAAGGAAAGTGTTTCCATTGCAACAGCGACGGCCATTGGAAGCGGAACTGCCCTACTTACCTGGCCACCCTGAAGAACAAGAAGGAAGGTCCTTCTGGAGGTATGCTCGTTATTGAGTCTAACCTTACGGTTTCTTCTGCATCCAGTTGGGTGCTTGACTCTGGTTCTAGTGCTCATCTGTGCACTTCTATGCAGGGTCTTGAGGATAGCAGGAGGCTGAGGGATGGAGACATGATCCTACGCATCGGTAATGGAGCAAGAGTTGCTGCAGTAGCCGTGGGAACATACCCTCTTCGATTACCATCTGGTTTAGACTTAGTTTTGAAAAGACTGTTATTATGTGCCTGCAGCTAGCAGGAATTTGATTTCTGTTTCATGCTTAGCACAAGAAGGTTATGTGATCACCTTCTTTAAGGACCATTGTAACATTCTTTATGAAAGAAATAAAATTGCAAATGGTTTCCTTATTAATGGTCTTTATCAGCTACATATTGATGTACCTGTTCTAACTATCGAGCAAAACGTGAATGCCAAACGACCTAGGGATAGTCCAAACGACAGATATCTATGGCACCTGAGATTAGGTCATATAGCAGAAGATAGGATCAACAAATTGGAGAAAAATGGGCTATTGAGTCCATTGACTTTTGAGTCATATCCAACTTGTGAATCTTGTCTTCAAGGCAAAATGACTAAACTCCCTTTTGTTGGACATGGGGAGAGGGCCACAGATCTCCTTGCCCTAGTACATACTGATGTGTGCGGCCCATTTGATGTGCCGGCTAGAGGCAATTTTGTCTACTTCATTACCTTTACCGATGATCTGTCTAGGTATGGGTATGTGTATCTTATGAGACACAAGTCTGAAGCTTTTGAAAAGTTCAAAGAATTCAGACATGAAGTAGAAAAACAAAACTGAAAAACCCATTAAGGTTCTTCGATCAGATCGAGGAGGTGAATACCTTAGCCGGGAATTCCTAGACTATCTCAAGGAAAATGGCATAGTCTCTCAATGGACTCCACCAGGAACACCTCAACTCAACGGGGTTTCAGAATGGAGAAATCGGACTCTATTGGATATGGTTCGATCCATGATGAGCTTCACAGACCTCCCTGATTTTCTTTGGGGACACTTCATTGTTAACTTCAATTTATCTACTGAATAGGGTTCCCTCTAAAACCGTTCCTACCACACCGTATGAGATATGGCACGGTAAGAAACCAAGTCTGAGTCATCTCAGAATTTGGGGTTGTCCGGCTCATGTCAAAAGACAACAAGCGGACAAGTTAGAGTTTAGGTCCTTTAGAGCTCGATTCATAGGATATCCTAAAGAGTCATTAGGATACTATTTCTACATTCCAGAAGACCACAATGTGATTGTGAGTCGACATGCCATCTTTCTTGAAAAATAGTTTATTCAAGATAGCGGCATTGGAAAGCAGATTAAGCTTGATGAGAAAGTCTCACAAGTAGAACGAGCTAAGGACCAAGTTGGAACCAAATCAGGTTGAGCCAATAAGAACACTACCTCCTCCACCTCGTAGATCGGAAAGAGTTTTCCCATCCCCCTGAAAGATACTTAGGTATTATTTCAGAGGAAGTAGAGGAAAATGTTCCTCATAGGTAATGGTGCTCATGGTGATGATCCCAAAACCTACAACGAGGCGATATCAGATATCGACTCCGAGAAATGGCTAGAGGCAATGCAAGTCAGAAATTGACTCGATGCACTCAAACCAAGTCTGGACCTTGGTAGATCCACCAGAAGGTATAGTACCTATTGGGTGTAAATGGATCTTCAAGAGAAAGATTGGTGCAGATGGGAATGTGGAGACATTCAAGGCTAGACTAGGTGGCAAAAGGTTATAGTCAACGCGAAGGCATTGACTATCAGGATACCTTTTCCCCAGTAGGCTATGCTAAAATCCATCCGCACATTGCTTGCCATTGCAGCCTATTTCGATTATGAAATATGGCAAATGGACGTGAAAACGGCATTCTTAAATGGATATCTTGAGGAAGATATCTATATGGAACAGCCGCTAGGTTTCACATCCAGTGATACTGATCACAAGGTTTGCAAGCTGCAAAGGTCCATATATGGACTTAAGCAAGCATCTCGGAGCTGGAACACTCGTTTCAATGATGTGATCAAAAAGTTTGGTTTCATCAAAAATGAAGAGGAACCATGTGTTTTCAAAAAGGGTCAGTGGGAGCGCTGTTGTCTTCCTCGTATTGTACGTGGATGACATCCTCCTTATTGGGAATGATATTCCCATGTTGACATCAGTCAAGATGTGGTTGTCCAAGGAATTCTCCATGAAAGACCTAGGTGAAGCATCCTTTATTCTAGGAATTAAGGTCTATAGGGATAGACCGAATAGGATGCTAGGACTTTCACAGAAGATGTACATAGAGGAAGTACTAAAGAGGTTTAGTATGGAAAACTCTAAGAGGGGATTAATACCCTTCAGACATGGTATTCATCTTTCCAAGAAGATGTGCCCCAGCACACCTGAGGAAATAGAACGCATGAGCAAGATCCCTTATGCTTCTGCAATAGGGAGCCTCATGTATGCCATGCTATGTACACGACCTGATATAGCCCATGCTGTGAGTGTCACAAGCAGATATCAGTCAAATCCAGGTGAAGAACACTGGACTTCTGTGAAATGTATCCTTAAGTACTTGAGAAGAACTAAGGATATGATGTTGGTCTTTGGTAATGGAGAACTCCAAGTCCAGGGATACACAGACTCGGATTTCATGTCCGATATAGATGATCGAAAGTCGACATCTGGAGTCTGTTTGTGTGCAATGGTGGTGCTGTCAGCTGGAAGAGTTCCAAGCAAACTGTGATAGCAGATTCCACCATGGAAGCAGAATATATCGCTGCATCAGAGGCTGCGAAGGAAGCATTCTGGTACAAGAAGTTTGCTGCAGAAATTGGAGTAATGCCATCAGATGCCATTCCTCTATACTGTGACAACAATGGCGCCATAGCCCTTGCTAAGGAGCCGAGGTCTCACCAGAAATCCAAGCACATTGAGCGGCGATACCACCTCATCCGCGATTACCTCGAGAAGGGTTACGTCGAGGTCAAGAGAGTCAACTCCACAGATAATGTGGCAGACCCACTTACAAAGCCGTTGGGCCAGCAGAAGATCGAAGCCCACCTTGAGAAGATGGGACTTAGACTTGTAGCCAATTGGCTTTAGGACAAGTGGGAGATTGTTAGATATATGTGCCCTAGAAGCCAGAATTGGCTGACACTTGTAATACACTTCTAGGGGCAAAATTATAATTTTGACTAATAATCAATAAAATGGTTTATTTTCTATCACATATGTGTATTTAGTGTCTGTGATACATCCTTTGAGTTAATGGTAATGATAATTCATATTTTCAAGAGTTGAAAATTTAAGACATGAATAATCATTATTAACTCATAAAATGCTCCCGACCATAGGATCATCACGAGGATGGTGATTGATCCGGAAGGTTGGTGTACAATCGCTTCTCTTTAGTAGATGAGTCTTGAGTCTACGGTGTGGAGACACCGGAGCGAGAGTACAGGTACTCGTTAGAGAACGAGGGCACTGAGCGTGACCACCTCGAGTAGTCATTAGGAAGTCTACCTTCTCGTCAATGACTGACTCGATGCTGCAGTAGTGTGTCTGGTTCTTTGACCTGAGGTGCATGCATCGGCAGTTCACCTTGAGGGTGTTATAGTTTGACTACACCATTACTCGGTCTCCTAGCCATATGGAACCCTGAGGTGTATGTTGGCTATAGCATGTTCATTGTAGGAACTGGATTGCATCAAGATGGAATCTATCTACCTCGGTGGTAGAGGAGCAGCCCTATGATGATCATGAGAATCAAGTCCAGAAGTCCCATGGCCATGGCAGAGTGAAATAATAGAAAGAGTTTCTATTTAGATTTTCACATTGGACTCGAATCGAATGATTACATCATATGACAGAGACTAGGTTTGACGAGTTCACCTTAACCCTAATCTGATCGGGGCTCAAGATAGAAGAACTTAATCACACAGGTAGCTGCACCAAGAGGTTCGCATTCAGCTCTGATGGGTTGCCACCATATACTGCTAGGTGTCACTGGTGGATTTTGGGAGCAATTAGAATGATTTAGATGATCGATCATTCTAGCTGTTCGAATCAGAAGAGTTCTGATCCATCGAAAGGAGTTTCGATGATGTCGATGATAGAGATCATGACATATCCCATTACCATACAGAACTGAACCTAACTGGGTCACACAAACAAGGGTTTGAATCTGGTGATCATCAATTGAACTGATCTAGTTCAATTGATCTGAATGAGATTCAATTAGGTTCAAGGAAAATCGTGCTAGCACTCGATTGAACCTAACGTTCTTCTTTTACTATCATAAATAAGTTGTCCTGACTGAGCCAAAGGAGTTTGTGCTCAATCAGAGGCCTTCATATGGTCTGACTGGAGGTTGTCCAAGTCAGAAAAGGTTGTCTTATTTTGTAAGACATTACCTGCCATTTTTGGTCACCTGCCATTTCTTGTTCTTTGACTTTGGTCAAAAGTCTACCTTTGACTGGTCAAACATTGACCATTGACACTTTGACTTTTGACCACATGTGTCATGCACCTATTGGAGAGCTGGTGGGGGCCTTGTCCCCCTGCCAGAACCTGGCAAGGAGGAGGGCGCACGCCACCCTTGGCGTGTGCCCAAGTTGGAGGCGCCCAGGAGTCCCTGTTGGACAGGGACTCCATCTCCTTTTTGGATTCCAATTAGAGTTCTCCTAAGAACCAACTTTGACTGGTCTTAGGCACCCTCTAAGGAGGAATCCAGGGGACTCTATTCCCACCAATCAGATTTAGATCTGATTTCACAAAGAGTTGTGATTGGTTGGGAAGAAGAGGAGTTGGATCACGCTTAGTCTATAAATAAGACCCTGCGCCCAACTCAAATTAAGATTGAAATCACAATTCTCCATGCCCCAAGGCTGCCTCTCCTCCTCCTCCTCCATGCCAAACCACCTTCTCCCTCTCCTCTCCACATCCAAAAGAGGTTTTGGATTTTGGTTGGTGCAATCCAGATGAGAGAAAGGCGATGAAAGCTAGAAGGCTGCGCTGCAAAGGACGACTGCTGATCTTCAAAAGGAGTTTTGAAGATCCTCCAGATCAGATCCAGATCTAATTTTTGGAGATATGATAGAGAAGAAGAGGATCTCTAGATTTAGCCTGAGTGGATACCGATAGAGGCCAGGCACTTGCATGGCTAGATCCAGAACCTTCCGCTACTCACAGGATCATCATCGGATAACAAGATTGCCCACTTCAAGATAAATTAAATTTGATTTAATTTATCTAAATTTATTTTAATTATTAAAATAATAAGAATCAAATCTAAAACATTCCAGCTCTAATTAGGATCAAAGAAAAAAAAAATTTTTGAAATATATCTCTTGATCTGATCAGATCTGAACGAACCTAGTTCGAGAAATCTGGATTTTCCTTCACTTCCATCATTATAGTTGTGCGAGCCCTTTCCAAGGTTGATTGTTCTCAGCTGGATGCAGTGGCTCAATTATGCTGGGAAGATGCAACCATGTCTATTAGGCATTGGACACTATGGGCTGGAGGATGAGTTGGGCTCAATATTTTGGATACGGTGAGAGACTCAATTAGAAATTCAGTCTGTGCAAATGGTGGGTCTGACTTAACTAAGGAATGGATCAATATTCTGGATATGGTGAGATTCATGAATTAGAGACCAAGTTTGGGTGCACCATGATTAGAGAATCATTGAACAAGAGTTGTTCACTCATTGGCTAACCCATCACCAATAACTATTAGGTGAGGTGATGAGTCAATTGGTGAGACCGCACCACCCACTAGAAATCATTAATTTTGCTACAGAAATTGGAGTAATGCCATCAAATGCCATTCCTCCGTACTGCGACAACAATGGCGCCATAGCCCTTGCTAAGGAGACGAGGTCTCACCAAAAATCCAAGCATATTGAGCGGCGATACCACCTCATCCATGATTACCTCGAGAAGGATTATGTCGAGGTCAAGAGAGTCGACTCCACAGACAATGTGGCAGACCCGCTAATAAAGCAATAAAGCAATTAGGCTAGCAGAAGATCGAAGCCCACCTTGAGAAGATGGGACCTAGACTTGTAGCTAATTAGCTTTAGGGCAAGTGGGAGATTGTTAGATATATGTGCCCTAGAAGTCCGAATTGGCTTCTAAGGGCAAAATTATAATTTTGACTATTATCAATAAAATAAATTATTTTCTATCACATATGTGTATTTAGTGTCTGTGATACATCCTTTGAGTTAATGGTAATGATAATTCATATTTTCAAGAGTTGAAAATTTAAGACATGAATAACCATTATTAACTCATAAAATGCTCCCGACCATAGGATCATCATGAGGATGGTGATTGATCCAAAAGGATGGTGTACAATTGCTTCTCTTTAGTAGATGAGTCTTGAGTCTATGGTGTGGAGACACTGGAGCAGAGTATAGGTACTCGTTAGAGAACGAGGGCACTGAGCGTGACCACCTCGAGTAGTCATTAGGAAGTCTACCTTCTCGTCAATGACTGACTCGATGCTGTAGTGGTGTGTCTAGGTTCTTTGACCTGAGGTGCATCGATAGTTCACCTTGAGGGTGTTATAGTTTGACTACACCATTACTCGGTCTCCTAGCCATACGGAACCCTGAGGTGTATGTTGGCTATGACATGTTCATTGTAGGAACTGGATTGCATCAAGATGGAATCTATCTACCTCGGTGGTAGAGGAGCAGCCCTATGATGATCATGAGAATCAAGTCCAGAAGCCCATGGCCATGGCAGAGTGAAATAATAGAAAGAGTTTCTATTTAGGTTTTCACATCGGACTTGAATCGAATGATTACATCATATGACAGAGACTAGGGTTTGACGAGTTCACCTAAACCCTAATCTGATCGGGGCTCAAGATAGAAGAACTTAATCACACAGGTAGCTGCACCAAGAGGTTCGCATTCAGCTCTGATGGGTTGCCACCATATACTGCTAGGTGTCACTGGTGGATTTTGGGAGCAATTAGAATGATTTAGATGATCGATCATTCTAGCTGTTCGAATCAGAAGAGTTCTGATCCATCGAAAGGAGTTTCGATGATGTCGATGATAGAGATCATGACATATCCCATTACCATACAGAACTGAACCTAACTAGGTCACACAAATAAGGGTTTGAATCTGGTGATCATCAATTGAACTGATCCAGTTCAATTGATCTGAATGAGATTCAATTAGGTTCAAGAAAATCATGCTAGCACTCGATTGAACCTAACGTTCTTCTTTTATTATCATAAATAGTTGTCCTGACTGAGCTAAAGAAGTTTATGCTTGATCAGAGGCCTTCACTTGGTCTGACCGGAGCCTGTTCAAATTAGAAAAGGGTTGTCTTATTTTGTAAGACAATACCTACCATTTTTTATCACCTATCATTTCTCGTCCTTTGACTTTGGTCAAAAGTTGACCTTTAACTGGTCAAATGTTGACCAATGATACTTTGACTGTCCATGTGTCATGCACCTATTGGAGAGCTGGTGTGGGCGTGTCTCCCTACCAAAATCTGGAAAGGAGGAGGGCGCATGCCACCCTTGGCATGTGCCCAAGCTGGAGGCGCCCAGGAGTTTCTGTTGGACAGGGACTCCATCTCCTTTTTGGATTTCAATTAGACTTCTCCTAAGAACCAAGTTTGACTGATCTTAGCCACCATCTAAGAAGGAATCCAAGGGACTCTTTTTCCACCCATCAGATTTAGATCTGATTTCATAAAGGATTGTGATTGGTTGGGAAGAAGAGAAGTTGGATCACGCATAGTCTATAAATATGACCTTGCGCCCAACTCAAGGAGCATTTAAAATCAATTGAAAATCCCAAGCCCTAAGGCTGCCTCTCCTCTCCTCCTCCATGCCAAGTCCATCTTTTCCCTCTCCTCTCCATGCCCAAAGGAGTTTGGGATCCAAGTTGGTGCAATCCAGATGAGAGAAAGGCGATAGAAAGCTAGAAGGCTGCGCTGCTGCAAAGGACAATGCTCATCTTTGAAAGGTATTTTGAAGATCCTCCAAATCAGATCCAGATCTAATTTTTAAAGACATGATAGAGAAGAAGAGGATCTCCAGATCCAATCTGAGTAGATACCGATAGAGGCCAGGCACTTGCATGGCTAGATTCAGAATCTTCCGCTGCTTACAGGATCATCAATGGGTAATAGGATTACCCTACATCAAGGTAAATTAAATTTGATTTAATTTATCTAGATTTTATTTTAGTTATTAAAATAATAAAGATCAGATCTGAAATATCCCAGATCTAATCTAGATCAAAAATAAAAATTAAAATATATCTCTTAATCCTATCAGATCTGAACGAACCTGATCCAGAAAATTAGGATTTTCCTTCAATATGCCCTTACAGCCTATTTGAAATAGGAGGAGAACCTCATCCTAACATGAGCAAAGTCGAAGATCTCGTTCATTTTAGGCAAGATGAGGGGAGAAGCCCTAATTATAAAAAAAAAAAGATAGAAGGATTAAAAGTGAGAATCGCATCCACATGAGGCAACGACGGACAAGGGATCGGCAAGATCGATTACAAAAAAAAGATAGAAGGATTGAAGGCGAGCATTGCATTCACATAAGGCAACGACGGACAAGGTATTATTATAGGTTTAAATGTATTACAAGTAGGATGAAGGTTGGCCAAACCGACTATATATTACAAGAAAGCCAACATGGTAGGGATCGACAAGGTCGATTATAAAAAAAAATAAAAATAACATATAAAAAGAGGCAAAGCCTTAAGACGAACTGGACTCCTCAAGCTTTGGGTCATCGATGTCAGCCATCACCAAGGCCTGCTTCAACCTAATGATTTCCTCCTCAAGTTCTTTCTTTTTATACAAATTATCTATGTACACCCTATTAATATGCTCGAACTGGCCCTCGAGCTTCCACTGCCGCCTCCTTAGGATCTTGGCGTCGGTCTCTGCATCCTGCATGGCTTGATGCTCACAGATCAGTTGGAGCTTCAACCATTGAACTTTAGCTTTCTCCACCCCGATAGCCTCTGAAAGCTCGCCGATGGCCTTCTTCAAGAAGGCAATCTCCTCCAACTCTCCACTAGAGATAGTCCACCGACCATTAGCCAATTATTGCTAGAGATGGCTCATCTCTCTGTTAGCTGCTCGGAGCTCATGCTCAAGCTTGGTCATCTTCTTCGACCAAGTTAGCTTATATTCATTATGCTAGGCTTCGGCATCATGAAGCTGCTTCTAAAGTTTGGGGAACCTTTTGGATCAGTCCCAATCATACTGGGTCCTGTTGGTAGACCATGATAAACTTTCCTCCAGCAGTTGAATTTTTTCCTTCGCCGCCATCAAGTCGATCTCAAGGGAGCTGATCTTTGCCATTAACTCCCAAGACTTGTTGCTGACGCTTCTTCTCAATTCGGCCATTTCTTTCTCGAAGCTATCCTTCTGAATGCTAAAATTGGTGGAGTCCTTCCTGTGTAGGTTCCCGAGGTGGGTAACTTCGATAATTGCCTCTGAAGCATTCTTCCTTGATTCTTGGAGATCATCCTCAATTTTTCTCAACTTCTTCTTCAAGCGATGAACCTCCTTCTTCAAGCTCCTAACTAGTGGTCTAATCAAAACTCTATAGGGCAAAGGATCGGCATCAACTAGAAGAGGGGAGTCATGACCTAGGTCATCAAGAGCATTCTGAACCATGCAAACGACAACACAAAGTGTAAGGCTAGAAAAAAATTTGTCTTTCATTTACTTGGATGTTTTTAAATACATCAGCATAAAAAAAAGAAAAAAAAAATGTACAACTACTCGAGGATCTCAACCTCAAAAGGGATGATGGAGGGTGGAGCCAGATCGCTCTCGGTCTCCTCAGATTCTCGAATTGGTTCGGACACCTCTGCGGTAGGTTCTAATGGGCCAGAAGCGAGCTCATCGAAGGTAGGGTCGATTGTGGCATTAGACGGTCCTGCATCCACGTTGTCTTCCTCCTCCTCCAGAAAGTTGAGGTCGAGCTTGGGGAACCTCTGGGCTATCCTGCCTTCATAGAGCTCAAATGCTTCCTAGCCAAACTAAATGCAGCCTTTAGTTCGATCGAGATGAACTCCTCTTGGTGGAGCGTACCCTGAAGACTTCTAATATCCACCGCCTTCTCCTTGGCAAGGTGCTCTACCTCGTCGACCCTCTCTTGAAGATGACAGTTCATGGCTTGAAGGTCCTCCTGGGCCTTCTGTGCCTCCGCCTCCTGATGATGCACCCTCTTGATGTGGGTGAGCATCTGATGATCCGACTGCAACAAATGGTTGGTGTTAAAAAAAAAATAGGGAGAGAAGAAAAAAATAGAAAAGAAGAGAAAGAGTCGAGCAACGGAGCAATCACCTTGAGGATGGTTCCGAGAGAACCCCAGACGAGCTATCATGGGTCCAGGTTGGCCATCTGG
This sequence comes from Cocos nucifera, assembly GCA_006176705.1. Taxonomy (NCBI): domain Eukaryota; kingdom Viridiplantae; phylum Streptophyta; class Magnoliopsida; order Arecales; family Arecaceae; genus Cocos; species Cocos nucifera. The sequence continues at coordinate 20,071 of QRFJ01004177.1, read as the reverse complement.
TCAACCACCTCAGACATGGCAAACCTGTCAGTGAGATCCTGGATGACCTATGGGTTGTCGAAGGGGTCCTCCCCTCTTTCGCTACCGTCGCCATCCGGTCCGCCTAGGCGAGCCTTACAGGATGTCTTCGCAATGGCTTTCTTTTTTCTTTCCTCCCTATCCCTTTCTTGATAGGGAGCTCCAAAATTCGATCCCCATCAGAGGGACGTGAGGGCATCGAAGGCATCAAGCCCACGCCAGCGATGCCAACCTTGGCAGTTAGGACAGTCTCAATGCTGGCGATGACCTCGGATGCAGCGGTAGTGGAGGTAGTAACTTTGGAGCTAGAAACATCGACCTTTGCCCTCTTTAAGCCATCATTTTAAGCCTTCCCTTTCCTCTTCTTGGTGTAAATCCCTTTGCTAAGCATCTCGGTAGCTTGTGCATCTATCTCTATAATAGAAAAAGAAGCATGGTTAGTAGCAATACACGTATGCGAAACCATGTGGATTCAAAAATCAAAATATGTACTAGCAGGATCGCGGGGACTCAGATTTAGGTTGAACAAGATCTATTTTTTTAGAAGGTCGGAAAGAAGAGGAGCACGGTACACCTTATGTTTATTGGAGGAATCAAGATTGGCTCCGTCTAAGCTAGGAGCTCGGTGAACTGACTCTCTAATATAATCCTATGAAGGAAGACCCAATTGCAAGGTCGAGCAATGTACAAAAAAACTTTTCCTTTCAGTTATGAATGGAAGAAGGGGCGCCTTTAAATAACACCTTCTTGCTGACTTGAGAGAAAAGTACCACCAATCCTTCATGGAAGGATGGCACTTGAAGGTATAGAAATTCCTAAACAGTGAAATGATCGGTTGGACTTCGGTCAATCGATAGAGGAAGAGGAAACCTATGATGAACCAAAAGAAGTTCGGTATGATAGATGTGAAGGAGATGTTTAAAAATTAGAAAAGGACAACTACGAATGGGGGTAGCAGGAGCCTAAGTCCAGTGCACAAAGCTTCTAAGTACAAACAAAACTGACCAACGAAGGAGAGCTAACTCGATCGTCGAAGCTAGGGAGTTCAAGGTCATACTCTGGAGGGATTCCATATTAGATTCAGATCAGAAAAAGATCATCCAAGATAAGGATGGATGAGATGGTGTCTAAAGCAAAAGATGAGTGGGACATGTTCCTAGGTTCTACCTCGTCCAGAGTTGCCGAGTTAAAGAAGGTCGGTCCGGACAAGCCCCATGAACCAATGGAGTGAGAGGTTTCGAAAGATATTTAGATCGAGATTAAACCCCAAGAAAAACCCTACAAATATATATATGTAGGGCAAAGGTTGCAACCAAAAAATCAAAAAAGCAAGGAGCCAGAAGTGATAAGCACAAATAACCTAAGGGAAGGGTTAGAAAACTGACCTAAACCATCCAGGGAGAATGAATGGATGATGGACGCGATAAGGACCAATAGAAAGGATGTCCGAAGCTCGGGAAGGGGAGAGAAGATTAAGACCCTTGAGAAGATGATGGATGGGGGCTGAAGGAAGGAGAAGACTCGGACAGGAATGACTTTCAAATAATAGGAGAAAGCCTAAAATAGCCAGAGGTAACCCAAGGCAGTTATGATTATAGATCGACTTCGGTCGGTCAGCGCGTGCCACGTGTCCCACTCATCATGATAGAGGAGCGGCGATGGGTGGAGTCTTTATGGCACCATACCTGGGGTAGAGTTTCGATGGGAGATTCGAAGGGCCATCTTTTTGAACTCATTTCAGACTTAGAAAGCTTCGATGCTAGTATGGTAAACACTAAAACATCTCATCCTTACAAGCATGAAAATTCAGGACCGGACTTCGACTGTCATCTTTTTTCTTTCTTCCTTCAAATTTCAAACTCGAAAGTAAGGAGATTATTGTTGGGCATAAACCCTGCTACCATCGAAGTCCAGTCTGATGCTTAGCCTAATATAATTGATAATCATAGAAGAGCTTCGATCGGAAATTATTTCTCTTGGAACTTCTCCAGTGATCAAACCCCTTTCGAATTTTTTTAGCAGTCGAACTCCTCCAACTCCTCCAATGGTCAAACTTCTTTCGAACTACTCCAACAGCTGAACCCCTTTCGGACCCCTCCAGCGGCCAAACTCCCTGCAATCATCTAGGAAGGTCTCCACACGAGTCTGATCCCGCACATGGTAAGAACCGACCCATATCCGGACTACCTCAGAGGAGTTCGAACTCCTCTAAAATTGATATAGCTCAAAGGTCATCACCAACCGACATCTATCCCTCCAAACTTTGACTATTAAATCTTAAATAGACTGGCACCTAGCGACAACAAATACTATCCTCCATAACAAACTCAACGTGGCCCCAAGCGGCCCACTATCCGATAGTTATGACTGTCAGTATCAGTTTGTTACAGACTCCGTCTAGAAAAGGGACCCTCCGAATACATTTTCTCTAGGCTCTTTTTTCCTTTTCGAAACTCTGCAAGCTTCTTGATTGAGCACTCCATTTCTGTTCGTCGAAAAAGCTAACTTGACCGTCGGAGGGTCTTGCTAGAGCCACCACCTCGGGCTCTGGATGAGACTTATTTTGTAGGTCACCAGTGACGATCTCGTCTTCTCCGACTCCAGCACTTCTTCGACGGCAGCTAGATTTTGCACCAACAAATCATAAATGTAGTTCTTGCCAACAAGGCAAATGGAAAGTAGAGGATGTGTTGGAAAATGTATCCCAAAGCCAATCATCGGTCTATTGATGGTTGAGCTATAATATAATTATAATTAATTTATTAATTAATAAAATATATTTTTGGTATTTTTCATCATGAGCTTTCATCTTCTAATGAACTCCATTGTTGTGATGAAGTCCTTAGGATTATTTAGATTTAATAAAGAGAGAATTTATCAATTAGTCCTTAAAATTATTCACAACCAAATGATAAGCTGTTAATAAGGACGACAATATCTATCGAGCATAGATCGTTGTATGCTATATAGGTTGATTGTCCTCTTAACTAAGAAGTATGGAGACACTGGTATGACATACAGGTGAGATGTAGAGGTACATCGTACTGAATATGATCAACTCTAGAGTATTTAACTATCGAGAATGTCTCTAATAGGATATAGGTATAAGTATCCCTTAGATCTCTCAATGGCTTGCAAGCAACTCACTATGCTTTAGTATCGGACTAACTAAATTTCTAATTCAATAACGGAAGGCTTCTGGGCATAGTCAAGTACTTACAATGTTGGAGTGTGATCAAGATAAAATTGACCACTCCAAGAGTTAGAGAAGAATGTATCACTATATTTCAATATAGCAAAATCTTAGCCAAAGTAATCCATGAGATGGATTTGATATTTTAAAATACAATGTGGACGGCCTGATCAGAGTTGATAGTTTAACTCTAAGATATCCTACAAGCATTTTGGTCAAGGAAATGAATTATATGAAAACTATATTCACATAGGTTCTAAGGATGTTGTTCTACACGTTCGACCTATCCGACCGTCGAGTATCATTGCTAGATGGCCACTTTGACTGGTACATAAATTTATTACTAAGCTACTGGCTTAAGTTTAGACCTATAGGATCATACACATTAGAGTTCATGATCCGATTGGATGATTGATCAACGATTAAGAATCATTCTAAGGTTAAACAATCAATACGATTGATGTTTAACCTAGTGCAAATATTGCAAGAGGATCAATTAGTAATTCAATTATTAATTAGCTTAATTTGATTAAGTCAAGGGATTGAGATAAATCTAATTAAATATAATTTAATTAAATTTGGTTTGGATTTGATTGGATTAAGTTCAATTGATTTATTGGATAAGCCAAGTACAAGGAAGAACTAGTCCTAGCTCAACTAGGACTTGAGTCAACCCAATTTTCTAATTTGATTAGAAAATTAAATAAAAATTAAATATAATTTAATCTAATTTACTTAAGTTCTTAATTATATTAGGGTCTAACTTAATTTGGTTGAGTTAATTCTGATTTGATTCGATTTGAGAAACCATATTTGACCAAGTCAAATATGGAATCCTAGTAAGACTAGGATCCATCTTGCGCCACCTGTATCCCATACCTTCCCATGCCCACTCTCTCTTATTTTTGGCATCAAAACCACTCTCACCCAGGCCTTCTCACATGCCACTTGATTCTCTTCTCTCTTTTATGGAAATTAGTTGTGGACCTAGTCAAAGGAGAAAGTTTGAATTTGATTTGAACTTTCCTTTGGATAGAGTTTTAGGAAACTAAAATTCCTCCCATGCATGTCGCCCATTCTCCCTATTTTCTCTATAATTTATTTGGTGGAAAAGAAAAAAATTTGTTCCCCTTTCTCTGGTGGTTCATACCAAAAAGAAAGGAGGGGGCGTCCAAGTGTTGGGCGCCCCAACTAGTTGCCATATTTGTTCTTTCCTAGTCTAAGAATTTGATCCAACAAGGACTCCTCTATATCTCATTATATAGGATGAATTTTGGGCTAATTTTTGGAGAGATTCTAGATCTTGGATAGAAATTTTGGACATGTGAATACCAGGATGAGAGACCTCTTGGGCATGGGATTTTCATAGACACTAATCTAGGTATCTAGGTAAGAGAATAGAGAAAAAAAAGAGGGTCTTCTTCTAGGATTGCTTTGTTCTACTCTTCTCCTCCTCTTTTTGAGATTATTTGAGAGTATCTTAGATTTAAAATCTCTCCTCTTTCTTTTGATTTTTGGAAGAGTCCAAATTCAGAAGAAGGAAGCACCGGATCGACTGTCGAAGAAGGATCAGTATAGTATTAGCATACTATGCTGATTTTCTGTATAAGACTTCTGATCGAGGTTCGTGGGCTCGTGCAGACATCTCTTAGAGGTCAGATGCGTGTGTGACTTAGAGCTTCATCCTTCAGCCTGGATCAGCATGTTAGAATATCTAACTTGCATAGATAATATAGATCTGATCTATTATTACATACCTGGATTAGATGTATTGTAGATGCATGTTGATATAATCAACATATTTTTCTTTCTAATATTTTTAATTTTTGATTTAATCTCATGCTATAATCATATAATTGAATCCTAGATCTAGAAGTTCTTTACTTTTTATGAATAAATTTTGATTTATTTTAGTCTTCCATTGCCTGATCTTGAAAAAGTTTTAAGATCTAGCCCTAAAATCCTAGATCTGATTCCTTCAATTGGTATCAGAGCCTAGGTTGATTATTATATGATTATATGTACATATTTAGATTATTTCTTAGATTATATCTAATTTATAATCTAATTATTAAATCTAAAATTAAAAATTATGATCACACGAACTGATTATGTTATGGGTAAAACGGCCACTGTCGAAGTTCTTGCCCAAAGCCCTTGGTCACCAACCTCCTCCCTGTTGGGATTCATCGATCTCCTTAGTGACGAGTTCATGCTGCAAAACCTCTTGAAAGCACATAGAAGTTCGATGATATGATCTTGAATGATGAAGAAGAATTACTGTTATTTTGACCTTATCCTTTGACTAAAAATGAATGACAGGCTTAAGCCCCAGTCACACTCCTCCCGTCGCACTACTTTCAGATGAACTCCTTTAGTTGTACTCCTTCTGAATGAACTCCTCCAATTGCACTTCTTCTAGATAAACTCCTTCAATCATGCTCCTTTCGGACGAACTCCTCTAGTCATACTCCTTCCAGGCAAACTCGTCCTAGTTGGTAAGCAAACTCCTCTCAGTCGATCTCCATCCAGTCAAACTTCTTCTAGTCTCCTAGAAAGATCTCGTCATCCACATAAATTCAGCCCCGACTCAACACAAACCAACCTACATGCGGATGACCTCCAATAAGTTTGAATTTCTTTAGAACTATTATGACTTGAAGCACTTCACCATCCGCACCGACTATTTGCTGAGAAGTGGCACTCCCAAGTCTTGGAAACATGAGAAAATAGATCATGAAAAGATAGAAGTGAGTCGAAAGAAGAATCAATCTCCATAGTAAAGTTCAAAAACTAGGCTGGCTCACTCTGAGACTGAGCCGGCTCAGTTGGGAACTGAGTCGGGCTGGCTCACTCTGAGACTGAGCCGGCTCAGTTGGGAACTGAGTCGGCTCAATCTAGAATTTGGTCGACTAGATTTTAGAGAAAAATTTAGATAGAGAGCAGCATTTTTGGACTATTAGCATGGTATACAACTGGGTCGCTCAGTCTCAGAGCAGCATTTTTGGACTATTAGCATGGTACACAATTGGGTCAGCTCAGTTTGGGACTGAGCCGACCTAGTCATAGGTTAGCTGACTCAATTTTTGCGGATTATTATTTGTATACGTGGGTTGTTTGGATTTGGAAAGTTTTTTTATGAGCTTGGGCTTGATCCTTTGTAAAGTATATATACTGAAAATAGGTCAAGATTATAAGTATGCTGAAATATACTAAATAAAAGCTCTTTTTTTTCAAAAATCTCTTCTTCTCTTCTTCTCTATTTCTTAATTTATTTGATCATGCTTCCATAGAGATCTCTAAGAAGTTCTTGCTTGCTCGGCTAATCACCGACAGCCACACCGATCCATGCAGGAAGAGCGCATATTTTCAATATTTGATATCAGAGCGGTGTTGCATGGAAGAAAGAAAGACATCTAGGATTTACTACATCCAGGATCTATTGCACCATATTTTATCCTAAAACTTCTAGTTTGCTTCATGGTTGTTCTAGATTGAGGTGGAGATTGTTTACATGAAGAAATGATGATATAGAAGTTTGGAAAGAAGATCTAGGACTAGTTAGATCTTCTATGAAGGGTAGTTTTATTGGTGTGTGATCATGAAGGATGTTAGGGATCTATTCTTAACTTGTTTGAAGTCATGGGATCAAGTAGATTCAAGATGGATTTTGAGAAGTTCGACGGTAAGAAAAACTTTATCCTTTGACAGCAAAGAGTAAAGGACTTGTTGGTTCAACAGAAGATCTACAAGATCTTGACAAAAGAAAGGTCAGAAAAGATCAGTGGTGAGGATTGAAAAGAGCTGGAGAAAATTGCTTTTAGCCCAATCCAGATGTGCTTGGCTGATTAGATTTTGCTCGAGGTTTGCATAGAGACTATGATAAAGGAGCTCTAAAAGAGATTGGAGAATACGTATATGGGAAAGAACATGACGAACAAGCTATGGTTGAAAAAATAGCTCTATAGTCTGAGGATGCCCGAAGGTAGAGATCTTGTTGCACATATCTAAAGGTTCAATCAAGTGTGTTCTGAGGTGATGAGTTTGGATGTGAAGATTGACGAGGAGGATCGGGCATTGTTGCTATTATGTTCTCTCTCAGGTTCGTATAATGGTCTCATAACAACTCTAGTTTATGGAAAGGAGATCCTAAACTATGAAGAGGTTGTTGGTGCGCTCAAATCATATGAGCAAAGGGAGAAGATCTACAAGGGAGACCCTAAGTCTGAGATCTTGGCTGTGAACGAAAGATAGGAAAGATCAAAGGAGAAGACAAGAGAAAAATCCAAGGGCAGATCAAAGTCTCGCGATCAGAGAAAGATGATATTGAAATGTTATAAATATCATCAGCCTGGATACCTGAGGAGAGATTGTCCTCTTTTGAGATCAAAAAAAGGAAAGGCCAGTAAGGGACATGATACAGCTTCTGTGAGCAGTGGAGAAAATCTGCTAGTTATATCAGATAGATCCACAGAGTGTAATACTACGTGGATATTAAATTCAGCATGCTTGCACCACTATACTTCTCATCAAGAGTGGTTTGCTACCTACCAGAAGATCGATGGTGAAAGTGTCAGCCTTAGAGATGATCATCCGTGCAAAATAGCTAGAATTAGCTCTATCAGGATGAGGATGTATGATGGGATCATTCGTACATTATCAAATGTCAGGCATGTATCAAAGTTGAAAAAAAATTTGATTTCTTTGGGCTACTTGAAGGAGCAGGGTTATGCTTTTAGTAGCCAGGCTGGGAGTAGATATCTGAAAATTTTCAAGGAAGCTTTGGGGGTGATGAGAGATAGAAGATTGAGCAATAATCTTTACAAAATGGAAGGCTCAATGGTAAATAATAGTATAGAGGTGCTAGCAGCGGCACAGGAGGAGTAGATTTTATATCAATTGTGACACTTCTGGATGGATCATACGAGTGACCGTGGGCTCATAGAACTAAGCAGAAGAAGTATGATCCTAGTTCAAAAGGAGGGCATAGATCTTTATGAGCCATGTATCTTTGGCAAACAACATAGGATGAAGTTTGCCAGAAGTACCAAGTGCAGCGAGAAAGTACTGAATTTAGTGCACTCGGATGTGTGGGGACCAGCTCCTGTATCAGCTAGAGGTGGGGCAAAATACTTTGTTACATTCATTGATGATTTCTCAAGGAAGGTGTGGGTTTATCTGATTAGAGAAAAATTAGAGGTGTTTGCCCGATTCAAAGCCTAAAGAGTTGAAGTAGAGGAGTCAGGAAGATAGGTAAAGTGTCTGAGGTCGGACAATGGAGGGGAGTATACTAGCCTAGAGTTCAGGAGGTACTATAAGAAAAATGGCATCAAATGCCATTACACGGTGAGGATGACTCCCCAACAGAATGGTGTCGTAGAGAGGATGAATCGGATACTAACTGAGAAGGCATAGAGTTTGAGGCTGCAGACATCACTCCCAAAGTTCTTTTGGGATGATGCTCTAACTTTTTCTTATTTTCTTATGAACAAGTTCCCTCATTATAAGCTGAATGGAGGCATTCTAAAAGAGGTCTGGAGTGGAAAGAAGGTGGAGCTTGGCCACCTGAAAGTCTTCGGTTGCACACCCTATGCACATGTGGAGCCCAAAATCTCAAAAGATGACATTCATAGGGTATCCACAAGGAGTCAAGGGGTACCTACTATGGGACTCTCAGGCATAGAAGTCAGTGATCAGCAGGAATATTATCTTTGATGAGAAGAGCATCTTGAAGAGGTCTGGAATAGATGAAATTGAGGAAACAAAGGTGAACAGCGGTGGCTAGTCAGAGAATGATGGCATACAGGTTACATCCACTTATAGGAGTATTCCTGTTGAGGTGGAGTTGTGCAGAAAAGTATTGTCTCAGATTGAAAATTAGCATGGAGGGTCGATAGTTCAGATAGATGTGCAGGAGCAACCACAGACATTAGGCAGGGATGTGCTAGTCGAAGTGGCTTTGCACAAGCTCTAGTGTACTATTACGAGATCGATCAGATATGGCATTGATGAGGTTATCTCCTATGCACTCATCACTGCTAATGGAGATCCAGAGAATTATCTGGAGGCCATAGAGAGTGAGGATCATGATTCATGGATACAGGCCATGATGGAGGAGATGGAATCACTTGAGAAGAATCAGACGTGACAGCTGGTGGATCTTTCAGAGGGTGCTTGACCTATTGACTCAAAGTGGGTGTTCACAAAGAAAGAAGCACCTTCAGAATAAGGTGGAGTCAGATTCAAAGCAAGGCTGGTAGCAAAGGGATACTCACAAAAGAAAGGGATTGACTATACAAAAATGTTCTCTCCTATGGTGTGTCATACATCAATTCGAGTTTTACTGTCACTGGTGGCACAGCATAACATGGAATTGGAACAAATGAATGTGAAGTGGCCTTCCTTCATGAAACTTTAGATGAAAGAATCTACATGAAGCAGCCAGATGGTTTCATAGAGATGGGACAGAAAGAAAAGGTGTATTTACTCAGAAAGTCTTTGTATGGCTTGAAATAATCCTCTCGTCAGTGGTATCAAAGGTTTGATAGCTTTGTCTTGAGCCTAGGTTTCAGCAGATGTGAACATGATTGTTGTGTCTACATCAAGGATGTAGATGAGGAGGATGCCCTATACTTGTTATTGTATGTAGATGATATGCTCATAGCCAGTAGAAGCATGGATGCTGTGAAAAGGTTGAAAAGGATATTATCATCTGAATTAGAGATGAAAGATTTAGGTCTAACTGAAAAATCCTTGGAATGGAGATTTGCAGAGATAGGTGCAAAGGAGTGCTCCATTTGTCATAAGAAAAGTATATCCAGAAGGTTCTAGAGAGATTTAGGATAGAGAAGGCCAAACCTATAGAGATGCCATTGTCAAGCCATATATCTCTCTCCAAGGTACAGTACCCTCAGTCAGAAGAGGAGAGAGAGTACATGAAATAAGTCTCTTATGCAAATGCTATAGACAGCGTGATGTACACTATGGTGTGTTGTAGATTAGATATAGCACATACTGTGAGCACGGTTAGTAGATACATGGCTAATCCTGGGAAGGAACATTGAAAAGCATTGAAATGGATATTAAGATATCTACATGGAATAAGAAATTATGGTTTGGTGTTTGGTGGGCAGTCGGAAGAATTTGGAGAACAATCTATGAAGATGTGTGAAGGTTCAGATCCTCTGGAAGGACTTGTTGATGCAAATTATGCTGGTGATCTTAATACAATGAGGTCTACTACTGGATCCTCTTCTGTGTTTATGGTGGATCGGTGTCTTGGAGATCAACCCTTTAGTAATCATGGCCTTGTCTACCACAGAGGTCGAGCACATTGGAATAACGGAGGCTACAAAGGAAGCTCTTTGACTTAGGAGACTGATTGTTGAGTTGGGGGTGGAGCAGAGCAAGGTTACACTATTCAGTGATAGTCATAGTGCTCTATTGTTAGCACAAAACCCAGTCTATCATGCGCATGCAAAGCATATAGATGTGAAGTACCATAGGATCAAAGAGCTAGTGGAGGAAGGTCAAGTAGAACTGATGAAGGTCCATACCTAGGAGAATCAGTCTGATGCACTCATGAAGGTACTCCCCAGAGATAGCTTTCAGAGATGTGTGGCACGGATGGATCTGTTGAGAAGAGATGAGTTCACAAGGACTTGGAAGCACCAAGGTGGAGAATGTGAGCTTAGATGTGGCACTTCCAAGTCTTGAAAGCATGAGAAGATAGGTCATGGAAAGATGGAAGTGAGCCGAAAGAAGAATCAGTCTCCATAGTAAAGTTCAAAAACTGGGCCGGCTCACTCTGAGACTAAGCCGGCTAAGTTGGGAACTGGGTCAGCTCAGTCTAGGACTGGGTCCGCTAGGTCTCAGAGAAAAATTTAGATAGAGAGCAGCATTTTTGGGCTATTGACATGGTACCAGATTGAGTCGACCCAGTCGTAGATCAGCCGGTGCAGTTTGAAACTAGGCCGACTCAGTTTTTGTGGGTTATTTTTTTGTATACATGGGTTGTTTGGGTTTGGAGAATTTTTCTATGAGCTTGGGCTTGATCCTTTGTAAAGTATATATACTAAAAATAGGTCAAGATTGTAAGTGTGCTAAAATATACTAAATAAAAGCTCTTTTCTTCCGAAAATCTCTTCTTCTCTTCTTCTCTATTTCTTGATTTATTTGATCGTGCTTCCACAGAGATCTCTAAGAAGTACTTTCTTGATTGCTTGGCTAATCACTGATGACCACGTCGATCTATGTGGGAAGAGCGCATATTTCCAACACCCACTCCATCTGAACTTTGACTATTGATACTCGATAGACTGACAAGTCGTGACAACGAATACCACTCTTAGTTGAAATGTCACAACAATAGATACTATCCTTTGTAACAAACTTCATGTGGCCTTGAATGACCCACTACTAGGAGGTTGTGGTTGTTGCCATTAGTTTGTTACAGACTCCGTCTATATAAAGAATCCTTCAGATACATTTTCTCCCTAGGCTCTCTTCTCCTTCCTTTTATTCTGCCTCTTCTTATCCCAAGCACTCCATTCTAGTTGGCCGAAAAATTAACTTGAGCATCGGAGGATCCTGCCGGAGCCATCCACCTCTAGTTTGGACTTTATTTTGCAGGTCCCATCGATGGCCTCACCTTCTCCACTCCGCCACCTCCGACGTCCTTATGTACTTTTGCACCAACAAGATTGGTGCTAAAGGAAGGGATCTTTCTGAACCCTTATTCTGAAAGAAGTGCTCAGTTGACCTTACCTGCCTTCCTTTCTTTCTTAATTTCTCAAATCCACTTCTGTGTGATCTCTGCTTGCTTCAGAGAATGCCTCCAAAGAAGACAACCATCTAATGATCCACTGCCTCCATCACTAGATTTGAACCAGATCCATCCATTCTGACTCCATTATCCACTCCCCAACCTCCTCTGCCAGCGACCATGGTGGATCCAAAATAGTTCAACCTACTGATATAGTAAGTTCGAGACCTCACTGAAATGGTGCAGGCCATATAGCAGCCTTCGATGATGCCCCGGTTGGAAAACTCCTAGCTAGAGCCTCAAGAACCAGCACCTAGATGGGCAACCTGAGTCAGTAGACCCATCACCTCTAGGAAGAGGAAGCAGAGAGCAGGGAGTCCCTATTTCGATCATGATTCTTCTCTAAATAAAACTTTTCCCATCTACAATCGATGGCCTTCTGAGATCCACATTCGAGATGACGCTCTCGACCAAAAGCTTCAGGACATGAACTAATAGATTAAGGAGCTCTACCATGCCATCCCAACTCATCATGATGATATCTGCACCAATCCTCCCTTCTCTATCAAGATCATGTAAGAACCTATCCCACCAAACTTCAAGCTACTCCAGTTTGAGACCTACGATGGAACATCTGATCCGATCGACCATCTGGAGGCCTTCTAGAAGATGATGCTGCTTTATGGTTTGCCGGATGCCATCCTATATCGAGCTTTCCTATCTACCTTGAAAGGAGTAGCAAGAAACTAGTACTCGAGCCTCAAGCTAGGTACGATCTTCTCTTTTGATCAAATGAGCCATCAGTTTATGGCTCATTTCATAAGCTACCGACATCCAAGATGAGATTCGGATTTTTTCATTAACATAAAGTAGAAAGAAGGGGAGTCCATCCAAGCTTACGTCAGCCACTTTAATGCATATACACCTCCTCGATTTGATCAAAGAATCTTAAGGAGTTTTCTAGTTTACTACTCTACTTTATATCTAAATTTCTTGAACCTTTCAAAGGCTTCAAATTTGTGTCTCATATACATATCTATATCATGAATAGTCATTGACAAATGTAATGAAGTAAAAATAGCCTATCCTAGCCTGCACATAGAATGGGCCAGATATATCAGTGTGTAATAGGGTAAGTATCTTAGTGATTCTCTCCCCTTATCCTACAAAGATAATATGGCCATTTTTTCTTGAAGATATGACTCACCAATCGGATATGACTCAGTAGTCAATGAGCCAAGAAGCCCATCTTTCTCCAATATGTTTATCCCATCCTCTCCAACATGATCAAGCTTGAGGTGTCACATATACCTTAGGTTTATCTCATCTCTGGATCTCTCAGATCCTATGGCACTCACTATAAGCAGGTCTAATATACCTTCCAAAGGCATGTCCTTCTTATTTTTTAGGAACTCCAGGTATATGGGATAGTTCCATTTCCAATGGCCATCAATATTGCAGTGAAATTACTTTTTCTTGTCAGCAACCTTCCTTTTAGGAACTATCCTTTTTGGCTTACTCTCAATCTTTTGCTTCTTCACGAGCTTCTTCAACTTCCAATTAGAGTTTCTATTGGTAGAATAGCCGACTCTACAACAAGAGCTATGCCCTTGAACCCTTCAAGGCCCCTTCAATATTACCAATATGTTTAACAATTCAGCCTCCGTGTAGTCAATCTTATTCATATGGTAGTTTACCATGAACTACCTATATGAATCAAGAAGGGATTGCAGAATTAAATCCACTTGTAATTTCTTATGCATCTCATGCCAAGCTTCTCAAGCTCATCTTAATTCTTGATTATTGTCAAACAATGGTCATGGATAAATTGTCCTTTGGTCAACTATCAAATGGCTTGGTAACATGGGGATATCCTAGTCAATAACTTAGCTTACCTTCTTGGAACTTAAAACTATTTTTAAGTTCTTAAGCCAGATTTTATAATTGGTTCCAGTTAATTAATTGGTTTCAAGTCTGCAAGCTAAAGGGTTAGAAGCTAACATATTGTTCTTGCAGAGAGTAAAGATGTTAATTAAATTATTGTATTTGATTTAAAATATTTATTTTAGGATCATTTTTAAAAATAAACATGCCTCCCACTATTTTTTTTGAATCTCTTACACTCCTCGGATAGAGAAATAGAAATCCTTTGTGACTAAGTCTTCAAGTAGGTACCGTAGTCCCACCAATCTATGCACACCTTACCTAATAGTTATTAATGATATGCAAACCAATAAATGGATAACTCTTATCCAATGCTTCTCAAGCATGTTGCGGTCATCTTCACTCTCTAAGTCATATAGGCCTCATCTTATAGTTATTGGCCTAATTACTTAGTTAAGTCAAATCCACCATTCAAACATGTAGGTAAAGCCTTCATTGAGTCCCTCACCTAATAGTTATTAGGCTCAATCTCATCTTTATGTTAGATATATGTGCCCTAGAAGCCAGAATTGGCTGACACTTGTAATACACTTCTAGGGGCAAAATTATAATTTTGACTAAAATCAATAAATGGGTTATTTTCTATCACATATATGTATTTAGTGTCTGTGATACATCCTTTGAGTTAATGGTAATGATAATTCATATTTTCAAGAGTGGAAAATTTAAGACAGATAATCATTAAACTCTAATCTTACCAAGATATCAAGGGTGTTATCCAAGTGGTTAATGTCTTTATAATAGTTGGCATTGGAACCGGGATAGTGAAGAAATCTTTTCGATCCAGGTTCGTTCAGATCTGATCAGATCAAGAGATATATTTCAAAAATTTTTTCTTGATCCCAATCAGATCTTGATATATTTTCAGATCTGATTCTTATTATTTTAATAAAATAAAATTAAAAAGATAAATTAAATCAAATTTAATTTACCTGATTTGGGTAATCCTATTACCCTGTTGATGATCCTGTTGCAGCGGAAGGTTCTGGATCTTAGCCACGCAAGCGCCTGGCCTCTACCGGTATCCACTCGGGTTGGATCTGGAGATCCTCTTCTTCTCTATCACACCTCCAAAAATCAGATCTGGATCTGATCTGGAGGATCTTCAAAACTCTTTTGAAGATCAGCAGTCGTCCTTTGCAGCAGCGCAGCCTTCTTGCTTTTGATCGCCTTTCTTTGATCTGAATCGCACCAACCAAGGTCCAAAACTCCTTTTGGACGTGGAGAGCAAGGGGAGAAGAGACTATGGCATGGAGAAGGAGGGGAGAGGCAGCCTTGGGGCGTGGGGTTCTCAATTGAATTCATCTTAGAATTTTGAGTTGGGCGCAGGGTCTTATTTATAGACTAAGCTGTGATCCAACTCCTCTTCCTTCCCAACCAATCACAACCCTTTGTGAAATCAGATCTAAATCTGATTGGTGGGAATAGAGTCCCCTGGATTCCTCCTTAGAGGGTGCCTAAGACCAGTCAAAGTTGGTTCTTAGAAGAACTCTAATTGGAATCCAAAAAGGAGATGGAGTCCTTGTCCAACAAGGACTCCTAGGCGCCTCCAACTTGGGCACACGCCTAGGGTGGCGTGCGCCCTTCTCCTTGCCAGGTTCTGGCAGGGGGACAGGCCCCCACCAGCTCTCCAATAGGTGCATGACATGTGGTCAAAAGTCAAAGTGTCAATGGTCAACGTTTGACCAGTCAAAGGTAGACTTTTGACCAAAGTCAAAGAACAAGAAATGGCAGGTGACCAAAAATGGCAGGTAATGTCTTACAAAATAAGACAACCTTTTCTGACTTGGACAACCTCCAGTCAGACCATATGAAGGCCTCTGATTGAGCACAAACTCCTTTGGCTCAGACAGGACAACTTATTTATGATAGTAAAAGAAGAACGTTAGGTTCAATCGAGTGCTAGCACGATTTCCTTGAACCTAATTGAATCTCATTCAGATCAATTGAACTAGATCAGTTCAATTGATGATCACCAGATTCAAACCCTTGTTTGTGTGACCCAGTTAGGTTCAGTTCTGTATGGTAATGGGATATGTCATGATCTCTATCATCGACATCATCGAAACTCCTTTCGATGGATCAGAACTCTTCTGATTCGAACAGCTAGAATGATCGATCATCTAAATCATTCTAATTGCTCCCAAAATCCACCAGTGACACCTAGCAGTATATGGTGGCAACCCATCAGAGCTGAATGCGAACCTCTTGGTGCAGCTACCTGTGTGATTAAGTTCTTCTATCTTGAGCCCCGATCAGATTAGGGTTAAGGTGAAACTCGTCAAACCTAGTCTCTGTCATATGATGTAATCATTCGATTCGAGTCCAATGTGAAAATCTAAATAGAAACTCTTTCTATTATTTCACTCTACCATGGCCATGGATTTCTGGACTTGATTCTCATGATCATCATAGGGCTGCTCCTCTACCACCGAGGTAGATAGATTCCATCTTGATGCAATCCAGTTCCTACAATGAACATGCTATAGCCAACATACACCTCAGGGTTCCATATGGCTAGGAGACCGAGTAATGGTGTAGTCAAACTATAACACCCTCAAGGTGAACTGCCGATGCATCTCAGGTCAAAGAACCAGACACACTACTACTGCAGCATCGAGTCAGTCATTGACGAGAAGGTAGACTCCCTAATGACTACTCGAGGTGGTCACGCTCAGTGCCCTCGTTCTCTAACGAGTACCTGTACTCTCGCTCCGGTGTCTCCACACCGTAGACTCAAGACTCATCTACTAAAGAGAAGCGATTGTACACCAACCTTCCGGATCAATCACCATCCTCGTGATGATCCTATGGTCGGGAGCAATTTATGAGTTAATAATGATTATTCATGTCTTAAATTTTCAACTCTTGAAAATATGAATTATCATTACCATTAACTCAAAGGATGTATCACAGACACTAAATACACATATGTGATAGAAAATAACCCATTTTATTGATTTTAGTCAAAATTATAATTTTGCCCCTAGAAGTGTATTACAAGTGTCAGCCAATTCTGGCTTCTAGGGCACATATATCTAACAATCTCCCACTTGTCCTAAAGCCAATTGGCTACAAGTCTAAGTCCCATCTTCTCAAGGTGGGCTTCGATCTTCTGCTGGCCCAACGGCTTTGTAAGTGGGTCTGCCACATTATCTGCGGAGTTGACTCTCTTGACCTCGACGTAACAGGTAATCGCCGCCGGCTTGGATTTCTGGTGAGACCTCGGCTCCTTAGCAAGGGCTATGGCGCCATTGTTGTCGCAGTATAGAGGAATGGCATCTGATGGCATTACTCCAATTTCTGCAGCAAACTTCTTGTACCAGAATGCTTCCTTCGCAGCCTCTGATGCAGCGATATATTCTGCTTCCATGGTGGAATCTGCTATCACAGTTTGCTTGGAACTCTTCCAGCTGACAGCTCCACCATTGCACACAAACAGACTCCAGATGTCGACTTTCGATCATCTATATCGGACATGAAGTCCGAGTCTGTGTATCCCTGGACTTGGAGTTCTCCGTTACCAAAGACCAACATCATATCCTTAGTTCTTCTCAAGTACTTAAGGATACATTTCACAGAAGTCCAGTGTTCTTCACCTGGATTTGACTGATATCTGCTTGTGACACTCACAGCATGGGCTATATCAGGTCGTGTACATAGCATGGCATACATGAGGCTCCCTATTGCAGAAGCATAAGGGATCTTGCTCATGCGTTCTATTTCCTCAGGTGTGCTGGGGCACATCTTCTTGGAAAGATGAATACCATGTCTGAAGGGTATTAATCCCCTCTTAGAGTTTTCCATACTAAACCTCTTTAGTACTTCCTCTATGTACATCTTCTGTGAAAGTCCTAGCATCCTATTCGGTCTATCCCTATAGACCTTAATTCCTAGAATAAAGGATGCTTCACCTAGGTCTTTCATGGAGAATTCCTTGGACAACCACATCTTGACTGATGTCAACATGGGAATATCATTCCCAATAAGGAGGATGTCATCCACGTACAATACGAGGAAGACAACAGCGCTCCCACTGACCCTTTTGAAAACACATGGTTCCTCTTCATTTTTGATGAAATTTTTGATGAAACCAAACTTTTTGATCACATCATTGAAACGAGTGTTCCAGCTCCGAGATGCTTGCTTAAGTCCATATATGGACCTTTGCAGCTTGCAAACCTTGTGATCAGTATCACTGGATGTGAAACCTAGCGGCTGTTCCATATAGATATCTTCCTCAAGATATCCATTTAGGAATGCCGTTTTCACGTCCATTTGCCATATTTCATAATCGAAATAGGCTGCAACAGCAAGCAATGTGCGGATGGATTTTAGCATAGCTACTGGGGAAAAGGTATCCTGATAGTCAATGCCTTCGCGTTGACTATAACCTTTTGCCACCAGTCTAGCCTTGAATGTCTCCACATTCCCATCTGCACCAATCTTTCTCTTGAAGATCCATTTACACCAAATAGGTACTATACCTTCTGGTGGATCTACCAAGGTCCAGACTTGGTTTGAGTGCATCGAGTCAATTTCTGACTTCATTGCCTCTAGCCATTTCTCGGAGTCGATATCTGATATCGCCTCGTTGTAGGTTTTGGGATCATCACCATGAGCACCATTACCTACGAGGAACATTTCCTCTACATCCTCTGAAATAATACCTAAGTATCTTTCAGGGGGACGGGAAACTCTTTCCGATCTACGAGGTGGAGGAGGTAGTGTTCTTATTGGCTCAACCTGATTTGGTTCCACTTGGTCCTTAGCTCGTTCTGCTTGTGAGACTTTCTCATCAAGCTTGAATCTGCTTTCCAATGCCGCTATCTTGAATAAACTATTTTTCAAGAAATATGGCATGTCGACTCACAATCACATTGTGGTCTTCTGGAATGTAGAAATAGTATCCTAATGACTCTTTAGGATATCCTATGAATCGAGCTCTAAAGGACCTAAACTCTAACTTGTCCGCTTGTTGTCTTTTGACATGAGCCGGACAACCCCAAATTCTGAGATGACTCAGACTTGGTTTCTTACCGTGCCATATCTCATACGGTGTGGTAGGAACGGTTTTAGAGGGAACCCTATTCAGTAGATATAGATTGAAGTTAATAATGAGTGTCCCCAAAGAAAATCAGGGAGGTCTGTGAAGCTCATCATGGATCGAACCATATCCAATAGAGTCCGATTTCTCCATTCTGAAACCCCGTTGAGTTGAGGTGTTCCTGGTGGAGTCCATTGAGAGACTATGCCATTTTCCTTGAAGATAGTCTAGGAATTCCCGGCTAAGGTATTCACCTCCTCGATCTGATCGAAGAACCTTAATGGGTTTTCCAGTTTGTTTTTTCTACTTCATGTCTGAATTCTTTGAACTTTTCAAAAGGCTTCAGACTTGTGTCTCATAAGATACACATACCCATACCTAGACAGATCATCGGTAAAGGTAATGAAGTAGACAAAATTGCCTCTAGCCGGCACATCAAATGGGCCGCACACATCAGTATGTACTAGGGCAAGGAGATCTGTGGCCCTCTCCCCATGTCCAACAAAAGGGAGTTTAGTCATTTTGCCTTGAAGACAAGATTCACAAGTTGGATATGACTCGGAAAGTCAATGGACTCAATAGCCCATTTTTCTCCAATTTGTTGAATCCTATCTTCTGCTATATGACCTAATCTCAGGTGCCATAGATATCTGTCGTTTGGACTATCCCTAGGTCGTTTGGCATTCACGTTTTGCTCGATAGTTAGAAAGGTACATCAATATGTAGCTGATAAAGACCATTAATAAGGAAACCATTTGCAATTTTATTTCTTTCATAAAGAATGTTACAATGGTCCTTAAAGAAGGTGATCACATAACCTTCTTGTGCTAAGCATGAAACAGAAATCAAATTCCTGCTAGCTGCAGGCACAAAATAACAGTCTTTTAAAACTAAGTCTAAACCAGATGGTAATCGCAAGAGGGTATGTTCCCACGGCTACTGCAGCAACTCTTGCTCCATTACCGAACGCGTAGGATCATGTCTCCATCCCTCAGCCTCCTGCTATCCTCAAGACCCTGCATAGAAGTGCACAGATGAGCACTAGAACCAGAGTCAAGCACCCAACTGGATGCAGAAGAAACCGTAAGGTTAGACTCAATAACGA
>QRFJ01004176.1:17348-88535 GCA_006176705.1 Cocos nucifera | reverse complement strand
ATACGAAGGAAAGAGATGGGTTTCTTCAGACTTCCACCCCTCGCGGCTCTTAACTACGCAGCACTTACGTCCGGACGTATACATTTCCGTACCGCATCTACGAGTTCTGCACAGTACTCGAGCCACTGCGCCACTGACGATCTTATCTTCCGTACAGCGTCTTCATCTAGAGACTCGGACGAGCCGTATGTGCGGTCGGATTCCCGTTATCGACGCTATTCATAAGATGAACGCACCTTGGTTGACTGGCCTTGGTCTTCATGCATTTGGTGCGTTATAGGTATTTATCTCTTGCCGAGGTACGCGCTTTTTAGTACTTCTTGCATCCTCTGGTACCCGAGCATTACGTCGTGCCTCGGCAGCCCACTCAACTGCTGTCCCTATAATTTGAGTAATAGAGAATTTATGGGAGAGTGGTTTTCCCTTTGGGGTTATGTATTTTGATCTGTACATGTATTCCTGAACCCTCCCACTTCAGATTCTTAGAGCTCGCCTGGACGACCATTCTAGAAGCTAGCAGTCAACCTTTTGATTCGAGATTTAAACCTAAGGCACATATCTCACTCGCCTTTTACTAACACACAAATTCATGACTGTTCTTGATCCCAGATGATCTTTCTCAAGATCTGGATCTTCAAACTATGAGCACCATCCCCTCCCGGACATAGATCTCGAACATCCCTAGGTGTTCAGACGACTTGCAGCAATTCTCG
This sequence comes from Cocos nucifera, assembly GCA_006176705.1. Classification (NCBI taxonomy): domain Eukaryota; kingdom Viridiplantae; phylum Streptophyta; class Magnoliopsida; order Arecales; family Arecaceae; genus Cocos; species Cocos nucifera. The sequence goes on along the minus strand of QRFJ01004176.1, from coordinate 87,822 downwards.
AGTACGACTTCAAACTTTTGCTTAATGATGTTGGAAGTCCTTCTTTGAGAAGCGGGTCGCGCCGCGAACTCTCGTATCTCCGTGCATCTCCGCACTTATATATATATATCGACGGGTTGCAGACTCTGATAGTTCTACATTCTAACACATCTTTCTGCTCTTCTTTCGCGCTCACGCCCGACCGTCGTTCGATTTCTCTTTTAGTTCCAGGTGATGGATATGTCCTTTCCCTTTGCTCATCTCTAGGCCGAGGTCACATCCGACATCCTTCACTCTTTAGGAACTTCTACACCTTCAAAACGCGCATCACTTCTACGAAGGACTGGGTGGTACTTTTTTTCTTAAATCTTGCAAAGAAGGGGTCTCATTAAAAGGTGGCTCTCTTCCTTACTATTCATAGACTGAGAAAACGATCAACTTTCTTTTGTTGTGTTTCGTTCGAGCTTTCGCAATTAAAGATATTCTCCTTCGGCGATCACATTAGGGAAGTCCGATCTGGCCGAGCACCATCTACGCCTAGATGCAAACCGACCTTGATTTCTCCAATAACTTAACAGCATGACCTGAGCTCCTCTTCTTCCGCGACTCTGAAGAGAATGGAGACCTTGTTGAGACTCCTGGTTGAGTCCCCTCAATCCCCATCGTTACAACCTTTTGCTTTTCCGAATTCAATGCGAATTTTGCCATATCGTTATACTTGTCCACTGAGTGCCGCGAATTCTTTTTCTTATTGTAGTAATAGGATACTAAAGGCTGTGAAAAGTGCTTACCAAGGGGCTTTATGATCCAGAAGAAGGAAAGGGAAAGCGCTAGGTAGTAGCTCGAAGAGAGAAAAGGTTGGTGCTTCCAGCTCCAATGGCCCCTCACTGCCACTGTGTTGGCTTTCGATATAGATGCCAAGATTGAAGTTGCTTAACTACCGACGGTCAGGCATCATTAGAGCGGGCGGCTTCTTGTCCTTAATGCCCTTGGGTCTTTCTAGTAGGGATCCACTCCAAAAGCTTCCTACTGAGAGGAGATGGGGAAGGTAAAAAAAAGAAGAAAGCTAGTCCGCCAAGATGCCCCGCAAGGCTCATCTTAGCGACCGGATGATGAACAGTCTGATCGAAATGATAAGGGGAAGATCGCTTTCCAACAACGTCAGAGATCATTCCAAGATTTAAACTAACAAGTTTGCAAATGCTGGGGGGTCTGTGGATCACATGGCTTGACCTTGACCAGTGGTAGCTCATTTGGAGTTTCTATTGGAATCGATCCTCAAGGTGATTGCGCTCCATTGGCTCCAACTCTTTCTCCTCTTTTCTATTGTCTCTCCTTTTTTTTATAATTACACAATCGATTTATTATAGTGGGATTCACCAGATGCTCACCTAAGTCAAAGAGGTGCAATGCCGCAGATATGGGGCGAATAAGGCAGAATAAAAAAAAGAAAAATCCAAGAGGAAAAAAATCCTTTCAAGCCGAGACCAATCATCTCAGAAAAGGTCGTCCGAGGTCGAGCATCTTGGTTGGAGGAGGAAGGTGGCTAAAAATTCCAGGGAGTGCTCCAGGGCATGCTCCAAAAAGACGGAGTTCATCTCGATCGGAGCTTAGAGCTGACAATGGCTTACGAGGAGTGAGAGGAGAAAGCAAAGCCGAGAAATAAGATTCGCCAAACTAGGAGGCCCGAATGGTGAAAGTTAATCTCGAGAAGATGACTTGGGCCATGGAGAGATTCAACGGCCTCTCCTCCAAAAAATGAGAAAGCTTGAAACATCGAATTGTCCAATAGGCATTCATAGCAGAGTTTTTGAGCTCTGGCGAAGGCCAGGATGGCCCGCGAGGTTCCTCAAGCTCAAACCTTGAGCTTTTATAAGTACAGGAGGAGGATGCAATGCACGAATTGGGACATGCCGATGCCGTAGTCGACTCCCTGCCTCCATCGAGCTCTGCATCTGTGCCGTCCGAACCTACCCATGGAGGTGCCTGAGCTAGTTTCGACGAAAGTCGAGGCACCGAAAGCAACCTCCGGCTCCATCTCCCCATACCGACTGTCGAGGTTGAATATTCTGAATGAGTTTGTAGACATATGTTTTCTCTCTTCTTTTTTGCTTTGTACTCAAAAATTTGGATTTAAATAAAAGTAAATTTTTTTTTGTGTCTATACTTTGAACATTTGTTCATACCTTGAAATTGTAGTCTTCCGTCAATGCTGATAACCACTGTCCTCAGGGGGTTTTTTCTTGAAAACCTTTAATAAAGAAACGCCTAAGGAAATAGGAAGTCGAATCATCTAAAGAAGAGGTTGAAGAAGATGGAGGAGTCGACCTTCAGGCTCGTACAGGAAGAATTCTTTGGTAGGCGACCAATAGAGGTCCTCACCTCTAAAATTTCAACATGAAGGACCTCTATACTGAAGTTTCAACATTCGAGGGGAGCTTCCAAGAGAGAGTGGCCGATTTTTGGAAGGAACACCAAGCAACAAGTCTTGGGCGCTGATGGATGAAGAATCGGCTCCCTGAAGACAACTCAAGGCGGCCAAGGAAAGATTCACACTTTGAAGGAGAGCTCATCATGGTCCCTCACAGATAAGGCATGATTCAAGTGGAAGCTGGTTGATGATGCTCACATATCACGATTATGCGATTGGACCTGGTAGTGCATAGGCAATCCAAGCATAGAATAAAAGCTTTTGTGCTAACAATGAAGATAGGTAGCCTGGGCTCCACGCGGCGACTTGAGTGATGGCTTTTGTGGGCTAGTAATAAGCGGGAGGTTCGAGGAGATTCACCTCCATTGAAGAGGACCATTCAGTGAACTCTTTAGAGTCGATTCGGGTTGCAGGAGAAGTGCTGAGGTGCACGCGATTGCAACTTGAGTTGAACTTGTGAGTGTCAGGCTCCAAGGATGCAGAGGTCGAGTTTTGTAGGTTCCTGAGGAGGAGGCTACGAGAGTCGAGAAGGGACATTACTGTTGAGTTGAATAGGATGTTCAACGAAACATGATGGGCAAAAAGGAAGCCCTCAAAAGGGAGGAGGTCGATCGTGTTTGAAGAATCTTTGATAATGGCCATCAATCCTGAAAGTCGCAAAGAGTCCAGCATATCCTAGGATTTTGGTGGCCTTTCTCTTTCTCTCTTTTCTTTTTTATGGTGTATATCTATGTTATCTTGTCGCCTGTGTTTTGTTCTGTAATTGGAACTTTTTTTTATAATGAAATGTACATTTGTCTTGCTTTTTTTGTCTTCACATGAATTTGAAGCCTTGCTCACAACTTCACTTTCTCTCACTTTGTTTTTGTTTGCGTGTCTTCTAATGAAGTGGGTTGTTATGGATGCTATCTGAGGTCTTTTTCGCCACGACCCTAGAAGCCGTTTTCCTTCTTGCACGTCATCAAGGTCGAGTAGTCTGTAAGGAGAATACGTGTAGGGCATTGGATGAATAATTGCGTTCTTTCCTTTCTTCTTTGCTTTAGGTTGGGGGTTCGTTTAAGACCACCGAACGTGCCCCTGATAGAGCGCAATGTTGTCATTGACACCATGTTTAGCAATTTAATCGACATTCTTAAATTAAAAATACAATAGATAGCAGTGAGTCACGATCAGAATCCATGGAAGGATAGTGTTTTAGATTTGAAATCTTTATTTTGAAAAGAAAATGCAAGGAGGATTTTGTAGTTTGAATCAAAAGTGACAGTCTAATCGAAAATTAAAAGGTATAGAAATTTAAATTTGGTGCATAGATCTACTAGTTAGATCTTACGCATTTACTTGTAATAAAATAAAAAGCAATAATTTAAAGTGCGAGAAATTAAATACTGAAAAATTAAAGACTAAATAAAGTATAAAAATAAACATTTATAATTAAATGTATAAGAAAAGATAAAATTTTTGATTAAATCTATAAAAGTTTTCTATAGAAGTATGTTAATAATGAGACGATGATTAGGAAAGGACGTTATAGTGAAACAATAAATAAAAAGTAAATAGAAACGTGAGCGATCTGATCTGGCTGATGGTGGAAATCGGCTATTGGTGCGAGGACATGGGTGTGGAAGATGGGTGTAGAAGCCACAGCTTTGTTCTCTTGACGCGACATTGTGGGTTTGTTGATGATGAGAGTACTGGTGCAGTGGCCGACTGCGACTCGTCGCCGCGTCGCTATGCTTATGAGTCTGGTGCGTGTGCGAGTAGTAGAGTCCATTAACTCAGAGCACTAGCTCTCAGCACGCTATAGAGGGAGTACCAGCAAGAGCTGTCGAGTAGGCTCAGTCTGTTTTGGATTGGAGTCGGAGGTGACGATAGGCAATCCCGTGATTCTGGAGGCCTGAGGGTCTTTAATTTATAGAGCTAAACTTGACTGCAGTTTCTGTTGTACGTGAGCAATTCGTGAGAGAGAAGCTTCTTTCATACATCGGGAAGGTGGCATTTTATTAAGAAAATGAGTAAATAATTTATGATTAAAATAAGAATTCCTAACAATAAATGTGCTATTCTAGCATTAGGGAATATTTTGCCATTTAATCTAGAATATCACCAACGGTACTTCAAAAAATCATCAAATTGTGGATTGCCGTATTGGCTTAGATAATCAGGTCGGATAATATTTATCGGCTCATTCTGATTTGAGTTGATTCACGGTACGATGAAATATCTTGGCCATACGGATGGTATTTTGGATGTTTAATCTAATATCGAAAGCTTTCGTGGAACCATTGGACTTTCATCGACTAGTTTTTATAGGCCCATGTGAGATTTGATCACTGATGGATTTGTCTAATAATCCGAAATTTAAGACACACTACGGCTGCAGGGACTATACGGAGATGGCGATAGGATACATAGTGAGTTGCTCGTGTGCGCGGAGATCTTGATCGCACATCACTAGATTCGCCGTATTGTTGATTGAGCACGAGCACGCAGATTCGTATTCTGTCTGGTGGCGCGGCATGACGAGTACCACTCTATTCAGCAGGACTAGTGTCTAGCGAGCTAATATTAGATGACGTGGCACGATCCCTTTAAAATATCTATGTATCACGACGCACGCTGAGTGATGGCGCGGCATCTATAGTGATCTACGGAGTTTAGCCAGGAGCTGCGAGATGAGAGGAGAATGAGGTGATGCTGCGCGCAGGAGGAGTGCGGACCCGCAGGCGCAGTATACTCGCTTCACCTCATAGGTACACTCGTCGATCATGTGAACCGAATAGGACCAGAGTTGACGCCTGGATCACGTCGTGTCTTGATCATCACGGAGGGGATGGAAATAGTCAAAAGATGTGCACGCTCGTGGGTAGTAACCTCGAGTCACCCATGATAGTGAGATTTCTGTGAGAATCACGTACGCTAATCGAAGGGGTCGGTATGTTCTCCAAGAGTGAGTTCGCGCTCGTTTCAAGTCGAGATCGGTACTACTTATGAATGTGCGTAGCGGGTTTCTACTATGAAGGGAGGATGCTGAGTGTGTAGCTGATCCGCCAGAGTGTGATGATGCTGAAGAGACAGGTATAGCGATCCACGATGATGCTAGTTGCCTGGGCGAGTCTGAAGAGAGATTGTGGTCTTCTAAGTCCACATGCGTTTCTGTGGGGTGGTCTTAGTGGGATCAGGTGATCGACGGGCAGACACCTAGATAGACGAGTGAAACGTGGTTCAGAGCATAGCCGCCCCCCGAGCGTCATGAGTTCCGAGGGGACGTTCATGGAGCCTAGTTATAGTCTACTTAATGAAAGACTTCATTATGCTGAGCTAGAGCATACGCTCACCGTCTTATCGTGACTGGGCTTGTTCTTATAAGGGGGGGCTATATTCTCGCTGTCGGATTGGAATGACGATGATAGGTCGAGCGGAGAGAAGTGTCCGAACTTCAGATGTGAGTTACTCTGCCATTACTGTTGGGTTGTCTATGTTATTAGTGTATAACTGTTGATTTGACTTTTCTATTTCTTCTAGTGTTAGGAAGAAACGTTCGCATCTAGAGATATAGATATTTTCCTTCTTTTAAAGCTTCAATTTGCTTTCAAACTATCACGGAGTCTTGCGTATGTGGAGTCATAAAAATATAGGTGCGCTGCTCTGTTTCTATTGATAATGAGTGCAATATATATATTCTAATTGTTTTGGAAGATTTTCTCTGAACTGCTTAGACGTTTTATGACTCGTGTACGTTATTGTGAGAGGTAGATAGATAGTTGGTGTTGTTGTTAAATCTGAGAGACTGTGAATCAGATAGGTACTAGAATCGTCTTGGTGTTTCCGATGTAGTATTTAGAAGATGTATCAATTGAAAGTTAGAATAATGTCTTGAAAGTAATTAATCATTTGAAATTAATTAACTAAATAAAATATTTTTATTAAGGTGATTTCTATGAGGTAACTTATCACTACCTTCGCCAAGCATCAAGGCTTTGCTCATACCATCTGGTGAAAGAAAGAACTTTCAAGCCGTTATTAAATACCATTTTCAACTGTTCAGAGTTATCGCAATTTTGACCTAAAGTAATTCTTTAAAAATGAGACCATCGTGGATATTCATAGAGCTTAAGTGAGAGCATATCAATGTGGGTATTAAGTAATATCAATTAAAATTGAAAGCAAAGAGATATTAAATTCCTTTTAAAGTTTTTCTAAAATTCATCTCTAAGCCCTTATCTTTGAAATTGAGTCTAAACTTTCATATAGGCATGTGTTATTGCTACTTTTGCCCTTTATTTATTGATTTTTATTTTTCTATTATCCACTTTTTGATGTGAATAGTCATTGCTTACTTAGGCAACGAGATCTCAGTTACTCGATGAAAAAGTTATTTTTTCTTTTTTTTATAAAATATTATACCACTGATTGAGTGGCCTTAACCCCGCTTAACTTTTCTATTGATCATGTAGCGAGTCTTGGGCCAATGACCCCAATCAGGTTGGCTTTAGTGTACTAGATATAGCAATATTCAGCCTCGGTACTTACTATGCTTCGAATCTCAGAATAGTCTACGAGTTTAAGACTACATAAGCTTTACATAAACGAGCTTCTTTGCGCCCCTCCCCACCTTGTTTGACCCCAATAATTTAATTGCATTGCTTAGTGCACGAAGAAGGCTGATCTTATCCGTCAGTGGAGACAAGTACTTAAAGATAGAGACCATTTTATTAAAAAAAAATTTATAATATAAAAAATATATATACCGTATCCTCTCAGCCCTCCCCTCACACATGTCTGATAAAGTAGACCATTTCTTTGTGCCTATAGAAAAAAATTAAAATGCTCAGATAGAAATTTTATAAGTTTTTAGTTAAATGTTTTTCTTGTTGAATTTCTTTGATACTTGATCCCTTAATCATCGTCATATAAAATCCTCTATACATTTGTTTATCAATATTTCTTTTAAGAAAATGCTTATTTGAATTCCAATTCTTAAGCAATAATCAGGTGTCTAAATCTAAATACTAACATTTTTGAGCGATTTAAAATTTAAACAAATTTTTATTTATTTCTCTCGCTCCAAACAAATCATCGGGCAAACGTTATACCTCAAGGAGAAAAAATATAAATAGATATGTAATAAATAATATTATAAGGCAATATACCTAATTATATTCTTTGGTCCAGTCGATATGCCGAGTTCAGAGAAAAATTTAGAGCCTCCTCCGTCAGCTTATTGGAATCAATCTTCTATATCATATAAATCAATCAGTATAAGAATAAATTAAACCTAAAGAAATTAAATCATTGGGTTACTTCCTCCACAAGCAACACAGTTTATACCAATCTTCTAGCCTAGAGACAATGCAGGCTACTATCGCTGTGTCGATATTGGTTGACAAATTTCAATAGTTTTGGATTGCCAATCTTAAAAGATTGATTTAATATCCCATTATTTATATATTCATTATTATATTAGGAGAACATGAATTTGTGAGAACCCCATTACTCCGAACCCATGCTTTATAAATATTTACTCCTAATTGTTCTTTCTAAAGATGCTCATCGCGAATTGAGTTTCTTAGTGATTAGGAGAGTTAAGTTTCATTCAATGGGTTCTGGAATGGTGACTAAAGGCAGTTTTAATTCTGAAGGTAAATTAATGTGATCTTTGACTTAATATAACTCCATTGACTCTTGTATTGCATGCCTCTTATGTTTTATACGAGAAGAACCGACTTCTGAGGGGTTGAAGGACAAGGCTTTAGGTTTATAAGTTTCAGGTAAATATCTATTTCTCTTTTTCTCTATGTCTATTTATTTAAATCTGAAACTAGCATCAGTATTAATTTTTTGGCTTAGATTCTTCCAGATGGTGTTAGTCTCAGTACTGACACAGGCCTTTCTCTAAATTTTTTATTTTGGCTAGCATCAGTACTTAGCTTTTTTCACCTGATCTGGTATAGGTCCATAATATTCTATAGTTTTAAGTTCAGGAATTATTTTGGCATTCCCTAATTGAGGATGTTTAAGTGAGACATTAAATTGATAACTTGGTCTATATAGTTGATGGATATTAGGTGGGTTGTTTAAAATTGGTGGCTCACATTGTTAACTAGTTCTCTCCTCATGTTAGATTCAGCTAGTTATCCATTTGAGCTTCTAGCCTCTGATGATACAGATTGCTGTTGAATCAGAATCATTATTGAAGTTGGTTAACTCTATCGTCAGCTAGGATTAGTCCTATCAAGGAGGTGGGTATGAGTGGCTGAATGATGTGGTGTGCTGGAAAGGCTTACTAGACTGACTCTGTTATAGAGACATAGTTTGCGTATTGTTATGTTTATTCTGATAATTTTGCACTCATTGGAGTTTGGGGTCCGGACCTGAGTTTTATATGTTCCAAGAAAAAATTAGGATGGTTTCTCCAGCCCAAAGTTATATAATTTAAAAAAATGGAACATTACTAGCTTGGAGTAGCCTTTAGCAGCTTGAACTTATTCTTGGATAAAAGGTGAAACTGTGCAGAGTCTATCTAGTCACACCTCACATGATGGGTTAGGAGCATAGATAATTTTGAATTTTTTAATAATTAGATAGATGATGTGAATTATGTAGGAGATTGTTGCTATCTGGATAGGATTGACTATATATTCTGGGCAAAAGATCGATTTTATCTAATTTCTGAGCTAATCAGTTTCAAGTCAAACGAGAACTAGAGTTTGGATCATAAACCCTGTCCGATTTTGATAAAAGATAACGAAGACATGGTTGTCGAGTTTCACCAGGTTCAAATAAGGCATAAGCTTCTATCTCATTTTTGTTCATGAATGCACCTCCATAGGATGCATCTTTCAGTTGTCTGTTATGATACTTTAAACCCTCATAGAAGCTTGAACTATTTGCCACATAGACCAGACCATGAAGTGGATATTTTTCTAAAGAAGTTTCTTAAGTCTCTCCCATGTACTCATGAATCTGTTCTCCGATGGAGCTGAGCAAGTCCAGTGATAGCTCACCTCCATAGTATTGTTGGGTCCTATGAGTATAATTTTTTTTAAGAATAATGTCACTTTGTAGTCCAGCCGCAAGTTTTAATAATCTTTCTATTATAGCCAAGCCAGTACTTGACTTTGTCTTTTATGATAAGGGAAATAAAAAATTAGTCTAAGGGCTTATCCTCAGTTTAAATTTTTGAATTGCTCATCATTAGATTAGATTTATAGAATTATCCAGATGTTTATAAGGATCTCTATTGATATTCTCATAAAAGATGGGAGCCATCTGGATTATGGTCGGCTGATCTCATAGTGATAGCATGAATTTTAGGTTATGTGATACAAGTTGATGGGTTATAGGTGGAAGGAAATAAAGTATATGATGGCCTTCATCTGCTTAGGTGGTTTCCCGTATAACAATTGCTTTAGTCATGTTTTGGTTATGGTTTACTAACAGATTAGCCATTTATTTTATGGTTAGGTTCAACTAGATTGATAAGTGTTTTCTAACTGGCACTAGTGCAACCCTAAGTGTAGGTTCAAAGGATTTTTTTTGGGAATATTGTTTTATATTTTTTTATTAATAATATATTAAAAATTATATTTTTTATAATTATTTTATTAATTAATTTGTTAATTGCAATTTATATTATTATCATTTAATATTTTTAGTTAGTTTAAAGCTTAATTTTTATTTTATTTTATTTTATTTTATTTTTAGAGGAGAAAGGGAGAAGAAAGAAAAAGTTTAAAGAAGAGGTCCTAAAGGAGTTCTAAAACTAAGAAGAGAGAGTAAGAATTAGGTTTAATTAGATTTGATGTTAGTTAGCAATGAAGTTGATCAATCAATCCTAAGATGGTTATCATAATCTAGAACAGCTTCTAACTGCTAAGATCACCTTCAAGCCCTCCAAGTGTAAGATCAGGCAATCAACTGGTCAAGTAAGTATAAGGTCGGTGGGAGTCCCCCCATTGCTTGCCTTAGACACCAATTGTGCTTGATCAGGTAAGCAAATGGAACCAATTAGAAACCACCTTCCTTCAGGCTCAGTCGTTCCTGGATCACTTTTCTAGATATCAGTCAAATTGACTAACCCTAATCTGGTTCAACTCTTAGGGTTTCTTACCCTATTGAGCTCGAGTTCCTAGGACTGATGTTTAATTGATTTTAAAATTGAAGGCTTAGATCAATGCAGGATGCTAGTTGGTTGTTTGTAGGTCAATAAAAAATGATCAAATCCCCAACTTATCTTCTTTAATTGGGTGTTATCCTTAATTTGATTTAAAGATGCATATGTACAATCACTTTCAACAAAAAATTCTATACAACTAAAGTAGATGCATGAAATTGATTAAACTTAAGAACTTACCTTGTTTCCAGTGATCACCAAATAAAATAAAAATAAAACTAATATGTTGCATGCTCTAAGCAGTTAGAATTTCTAATCTTGTCATGAGATATTTAATTAGATTTAAATGAATATTTTTTAAATTAATTTAAAAATAAAATAAATAAATAAATAAATAAAAAGAAAAGAGGACTAGGGCTAGGATTGATCTCACCAAGCAAAACAGAATGATTTGTTCCTTGCCCTGGTTCCTTTTGTTCTTTAATCTCTTTTTCTGTAGAATAAAAAAATTAACAAGCAATATTTATAAGAAAATAAAAAATTTATTTATAATTTATTTATAAAAAAATTAAAGAGACTAAAAATTTAATGTCCGTGCCTTCCCCAGCAATGATGCCAAAAACTTGACGCATTTATCAAAATTATTTTTAATTTATTTAAAATAAATTAAAAAAATTAAAATCAAAAATCAAAAATAATCCTTGGTAAGGGCACCAAAAATTTGATAAGAGCGCGATATTGTCATCAAGACACCATGTTTATCAGTTTAATCCAACTTCTTAAAATAATTAAAAATGCATAGATAACAAAGAGTTGGGTCAAATCCACAGGGAAGATAGTGTTTTAGATTTGAAATCTTTGATTTTTAAAAGAAAAAGAAAAGGATTTGAGTTTTGGAATCAAAAGTGAAGTTGGAAATGAAAATTAAAAGGTGTAGAAATTTAAATTTGGTACTAAGATCTACTAGTTAGATCCTAGCATCTACTTGCAATAAAATAAAAGGTAATAATTAAAGTATAAAAATTAAATTGCAACAAAAATAAAGAGTTAAAATTAAAGTGCAAAAAAATAAAATTTTTATTAATTAAAATTTTAGAATGTAAATACATGAAATTTAAAAAATAAAATAAAATAGCCAGATCTTGGATCTTGGATCGGCATTGGTGGAAAGATGGTGTAGAAGCCCAGTTTTTCCTCTCGACATCAATTGCCTCGAAGCAGCCATTAACCTAGAGCCTAGCTTCACCCCATACCAAAGCTTCACTTTGATTGGAGATAATGAACTTTGGAGGCCTGGGGTCTTATTTATAGAGCTAGGAGGGCTGGAGAGTTTTCTTCTAGGCAATGTGGGACTAAGGAGCTCGTTCATCATCAAAATATAAAAAAATCTAAGTGAAAATTGGATTAAAAGGAGTCCTGGATGAATTATGCTGCTCTAGATGAAATCTGGCTTTTGATAAGAATCCAATGGACCAAAAATCATCAAAATCGGATGCATATCGGCTCAAATCAGGTCAGATTAAATTATAGCCATTCGATTGAGTTAAGTAAGAGAAAATCTGATCGTCAGATCGAATTCTAGATGTTTTAATCAAGCTGGGAGCCTTTTGGACTATTGGATCTTCACCGACTAGTTTTCTAGCCTTCGGATCGTGCCAAATCACTGATGGAATTTGAATCAAACCTGGAAATAACCACCACCATCCGATCTTTATCACAATCAACCAGATCTATCCGATCGCACTTTTACTATTCCCATGGACCACGTGGACCGACTGTACTGTACACCGCAACCAACCAGCACCTCCTGTCATCGAGTAAAAAGTCAAAAATGTCCTGTGAGCCATGATAGATTTTCTGTGAATCCTTTAAGGGTCTAGGTCCACCACGTGTCGCTCCGTAATTTATTGGTTTCTGCTGAGCTGACAGTCTATGCCTGGATCGTGGATCGGTTGGCAGCTTCTATGGCTGAGTTGGCTTTGACGGCTTGGCTTGGCTCGGTGGCTTGGCTTGCAGAACCGACTGGGCCATTTTTCTTTTTTTATTTAATTTTTTTTATTTCTTTAGAAATTTATATCTTCTTCATTTTAGCTCTATTTTGCTTCAAACTTATTTCGTTATAATAAAAAAAATAAGCTCTTTCTATTGATAATAAAATTTAATTTTTTAATTTTATTTTTTTTAATTAATTTTTTTAATTAATAAAAATATGAATTTCTCAAAAATATGTATCAATTAATTAATAATTCTTTAAAATTAATATAAATTAATTAATAAATTAATACTTTTATTGATGAATTTATGGTACTTATCAGCTCCATTTTTCTCCTTTTTTCCTCGACTTAGGTTACCATGTCCTTCGACTTTGTTCACATTAGGACAATATCCTCCTATTCCTAATAGGACTATAACGATATGAAAGGGCCATTGAAGGGGCCTCTCCCCGCATTCCTGCTTGAGTAATCAAGGTCTTCACTTTAGCTCAATATTAGGATGAGGTTCTCTTCCTATTCCTAACAGGGCTATAGGGGCATGAAAGGACCGTTGAAGGAGCCTCTCCTCGTATCCCGACTTAAGTAACCGAGGTCTTTATTTTAGCTCAATGTTAGGACGAGGTTCTCCTCCTATTCCTAATAGGGCTATAGGAGAACAAAAGGGCCGTTGAAGGAGCCTCTCTTCCCATCCTGACTTAAGTAACCGAGGTCTTCGCTTTAGCTTAATATTAGGATGAGGTTCTCCTATTCCTAGTTGGACTATAGGAGCACAAAAGGGCGGTTGAAGGGGCCTCTCCCTGCATTCCAACTTAAGTAACCGAGGTCTTCGCTTTAGCTTAATGTTAGGACGAGATTCTGAAGGAAGAAACATATTTTCTAGGTCAGATTCGTTCAGATCTGATTGGATCAGGAGGGATATTTTAAAAACTTTTTCTCTAAGATCCTAATCAGATCTAAGACTTCTTAGATCTAATCTTATTGATATGATAATAAAAATAAAAATAAAAATTAAATCTAATTTAATTATTCCTTTGTTTTGGATAATCCAATTATCCTATGATGATTTCAATGTCCTAAGGTTCTAGATGTAGCCACGTAAGTGCTTGGCTTCTACCGATATCCACTCAGGCAAGATCTAAAGATCTTCTCCTTCTCAATCAGTCCTTCAAAAATTGAATCTAGATCTGATCTTGAAGGTTTTCAAAACTGCTTTTGAAGAACAGCCATTGTCTCTTGTAGTAGTGCTACCTTCTTCCTTTCCTGGTGCCTTTTACTTGCTTGGATCGCACCTTGTTCATGCCCAAAAGCCCTTGGGTGTGGAGAGAAGAGAGAGGACCAAAGGGTGGCATGGAGAAGGAGAGAGAGGGGCTACATAGCGTGGGCTAAAGGTAGAAGAAAAAATTTGAGATGCAAGCAAGGTTTATATAGATCTTACTGCACCATGCAGTATCACATCATCCTAGCCAATCATGGTCCTTTGTACAATCAAATCTAAATCTGATTGGTGGGATGACATCATCTGATCCAATCAGATGAGAGACCCTCAAAGCTCTCCTTAGGTGATGCCAAGACTGGGTCAAACAAGACTTCTTGGCATCATAAAGTTTAATCCCCTGAAGCAACCTGGAGTCCCATTTGTATGGGACTCCATCTTTTATCCACATGGGGTGCACGCCTCCCTAGACATGTGCCCCCTTCCTGTCTACTTTTTAGTAGGGGGACAAGTGCCCAGGTACTCTCCTATGGGTGCATGACATATGGACAGATGTCTAGGTGTCCAGGGTCAACATTTGACTAATGTCCGAAGACAAGATTTAGCGGATGACGAAAAATGGCAGGTGTTGTCTCAAATTTATCTCATAAATTCAGACAACCCTTTTCTGACCTAGACAAGCTCCAGTCAGATCAAGTAAAGGTTCTTGAGTGAGTCCAAACACATTTGGCTCAGTCGACACAAGCTTTAATGATTAGTTAAAAGGAAGAACATTAGGCTTCAATCGATGTGCTAGCACGATTTTCTTGAACCTAATTGAATCTCATTCAGATCAATTGAACTGGATTAATTCAATTGATGATATCCAAATCCAAACCCTGATTTGTATGATCCAGTTAGGTTCAGTTTCGTATGATAATGGAATATGTCATGATCTCTATCATCGACATCATCGAAACATCTTCTAATGGATCAGAACTTTTTTGATTCAGACAACTAGTAATGATCGATCATCTAAATCATTCTAATTGCTCCCAAAATCCACCAGTGACACCTAGCAGTATATGGTGGCAACCCATCAGAGCTGAATGCAAACCTCTTGGTGCAGCTACCTGTGTGATTAAGTTCCTTCTATCTTGAGCTCCCGATCTCAGATTAGGGTTAAGGTGAACTCGTCAAACCCTAGTTTCTGTCATATGAATGTAATCATTCGATTCAAGTCCAATGTGAAAATCCTAAATAGAAACTCTTTCTATTATTTCACTCTACCATGGCCATGGGCTTATGGACTTGATTCTCATGATCATCATAGGGCTGCTCCTCATCCACCGAGGTAGATAGATCCCCTCTTGATGCAATCCAGTTCCTACAATGAACATGCTATAGCCAACATACACCTCAGGGAATTTCGATATGGCTAGGAGATCCGAGTTAATGGTGTAGTCAAACTATAACACCCTCAAGGTGAACTATCCGATGCACCTCAGGTCAAAGAATCCAGACACACTACTGCAGCATCGAGTCAGTCATTGACGAGAAGGTAGACTTCCTAATGACTACTCGAGGTGGTCACGCTCAGTGCCCTCGTTCTCTAACGAGTACCTGTACTCTCGCTCCGGTGTCTCCACACCATAGACTCAAGACTCATCTATCTAAAGAGAAGCGATCATACACCAACCTTCCGGATCAATCACCATCCTCATGATGATCCTATGGTCGGGAGCATTTTATGAGTTAATAATGATTATTCATGTCTTAAATTTTCAACTCTTGAAAATATGAATATCATTATGAACATCATTACCATTAACTCAAGGGATGTATCACAGACACTTTCAAATACATACTATGATAGAAAATAATCCCATTTTATTATTTATAGTCAAAATTATAATTTTGCCCCTAGAAGTGTATTACAAGTGTCAGCCAATTCTGGCTTCTAGGGCACATATATCTAACAATCTCCCACTTGTCCTAAAGCCAATTGGCTACAAGTCTAAGTCCCATCTTCTCAAGGTGGGCTTCGATCTTCTGCTGGCCCAATGGCTTTGTAAGTGGGTCTGCCACATTATCTGCAGGAGTTGACTCTCTTGACCTCGACGTAACCTTTCTCAAGGTAATCGTAGGATGAGGTGGTATCGCCGCTCGAATGTGCTTGGATTTCTGATGTGAGACCTTAGGCTCCTTAGCAAGGGCTATGGCACCATTATTGTCGCAGTATAGAGGAATGGCATTCAATGGCATTACTCCAATTTCTGCAGCAAACTTCTTATACCAGAATGCTTCCTTCACAGCCTCTGATGCAGCGATATATTCTGCTTCCATGGTGGAATCTGCTATCACCGTTTGCTTGGAACTCTTCCAGCTGACAGCACCACCATTGCACACAAACAGACTTTCCAGATGTCGACTTTTCGATCATCTATATCGGACATAAAATCCGAGTCTGTGTATCCCTGGACTTGGAGTTCTCCATTACCAAAGACCAACATCATATCCTTAGTTCTTCTCAAGTACTTAAGGATACATTTCACAGAAGTCCAGTGTTCTTCACCTCAGAATTTGACTGATATCTGCTTGTGACACTCACAGCATGGGCTATATCAGGTCGTGTACATAGCATGGCATACATGAGGCTCCCTATTGCTAAAACATAAGGGATCTTGCTCATGTGTTCAATCTTGCTCATGTGTTCAATCTTCCTCAGGTGTGCTGGGATACATCTTCTTGGAAAGAGATGAATACCATGTCTGAAGGGTATTAATCCCCTCTTAGAGTTTTCCATACTAAACCTCTTTAGTACTTCCTCTATGTACATCTTCTGTGAAAGTCCTAGCATCCTATTCGGTCTATCCCTATAGACCTTAATTCCTAGAATAAAGGATGCTTCACCTAGGTCTTTCATGGAGAATTCTTTAGGACAACCATATTTTGACTGATGTCAACATGGGAATATCATTCCCAATAAGGAGGATGTCATCCACGTACAATACGAGGAAGACAACAGCGCTCCCACTGACCTTTTGAAAACTTTTTGATGAAACCAAACTTTTTGATCACATCATTGAAACGAGTGTTCCAGCTCCGAGATGCTTGCTTAAGTCCATATATGGACCTTTGCAGCTTGCAAACCTTGTGATCAGTACATCACTGGATGTGAAACCTAGCGGCTGTTCCATATAGATATCTTCCTCAAGATATCCATTTAAGAATGTCCATTTTCACATCCATTTGCCATATTTCATAATCGAAATAGGCTGCAACAGGCAAGCAATGTGCGGATGGATTTTAGCATAGCTACTAGGGAAAAGGTATCCTGATAGTCAATGCCTTCATGCTTGACTATAACCTTTTGCCACTAGTCTAGCCTTGAATGTCTCCACATTTTCCATCTGCACCAATCTTTCTCTTGAAGATCCATTTACACCCAATAGGTACTATACCTTCTGGTGGATCTACCAAGGTCCAGACTTGGTTTGAGTGCATCGAGTCAATTTCTGACTTCATTGCCTCTAACCATTTCTCGGAGTCGATATCTGATATCGCCTCGTTGTAGGTTTTGGGATCATCACCATGAGCACCATTACCTACGAGGAACATTTCCTCTACTTTCCTCTGAAATAATACCTAAGTATCTCTTCAGGGGGATGGAAAACTCTTTTCCGATCTACGAGGTGGAGGAGGTAGTGTTCTTATTGGCTCAACCTGATTTGGTTCCAATTGGTCCTTAGCTCGTTGCTACTTGTGAGACTTTCTCATCAAGCTTGAATCTGCTTTCCAATGCCGCTATCTTGAATAAACTATTTTTCAAGAAAGATGGCATGTCGACTCACAATCACATTGTGGTCTTCTGGAATGTAGAAATAGTATCCTAATGACTCTTTAGGATATCCTATGAATCGAGCTCTAAAGGACCTAAACTCTAACTTGTCCGCTTGTTGTCTTTTGACATGAGCCGGACAACCCCAAATTCTGAGATGACTCAGACTTGGTTTCTTACCATGCCATATCTCATACGGTGTGGTAGGAACGGTTTTAGAGGAAACCCTATTCAGTAAATAATTGAAGTTAACAATGAGTGTCCCCAAAGAAAATCAGGAAGGTCTGTGAAGCTCATCATGGATCGAACCATATCCAATAGAGTCCGATTTCTCCATTCTGAAATCCCATTGAGTTGAGGTGTTCCTGGTGGAGTCCATTGAGAGACTATGCCATTTTTCTTGAGATAGTCTAGGAATTTCTGGCTAAGGTATTCACCTCCTCGATCTGATCGAAGAACCTTAATGGGTTTTTCAGTTTGTTTTTCTACTTCATGTCTGAATTTCTTTGAACTTTTCAAAAGGCTTCAGACTTGTGTCTCATAAGATACACATACCCATACCTAGACAGATCATCGGTAAAGGTAATGAAGTAGACAAAATTGCCTCTAGCCGGCACATCAAATGGGCCGCACACATCAGTATGTACTAGGGCAAGGAGATCTGTGGCCCTTTCCCCATGTCCTACAAAAGGGAGTTTAGTCATTTTGCCTTGAAGACAAGATTCACAAGTTGGATATGACTCGAAAGTCAATGGACTCAATAGCCCATTTTTCTCCAATTTGTTGATCCTATCTTCTGCTATATGACCTAATCTCAGGTGCCATAGATATCTATCATTTGGACTATCCCTAGGTCATTTTGTTTGGCATTCACATTTTGCTCGATAGTTAAAATAGGTACATCAATATGTAGCTGATAAAGACCATTAATAAGAAAACCATTTGCAATTTTATTTCTTTCATAAAGAATGTTACAATGGTCCTTAAAGAAGGTAATCACATAGCCTTCTTGTGCTAAGCATGAAACAGAAATCAAATTCCTGCTAGCTGCAGGCACATAATAACAGTCTTTCAAAACTAAGTCTAAACCAGATGGTAATCGAAGAGGGTATGTTCCCACGGCTACTGCAGCAACTCTTGCTCCATTTTCTACGATGCGTAGGATCATGTCTCCATCCCTCAGCCTCCTGCTATCCTCAAGACCCTGCATAGAAGTGCACAGATGAGCACTAGAACCAGAGTCAAGCACCCAACTGGATGCAGAAGAAACTCGTAAGGTTAGACTCAATAACGAGCATACCTCCAGAAGGACCTTCTTCTTCTTGTTCTTCAGGGTGGCCAGGTAAGTAGGGCAGTTCCGCTTTCCAATGGCCATCGCTGTTGCAATGGAAATACTTTTCCTTTGTTAGCAGGCTTTCTTCTTCAGGCTCTGCCTTCTTCTTCTTTCTCCTTCCACCTTCTATTTTTTCACAGACTTCTTTTTCTTTCCATAAGACTTTCTTTTGGAAGAAGTCCTTTCCATAGCAAGAACTGAGCCTTTAGAACCTTTCATAGAAAGCTCAGCGGTAACCAGCATATTCATTAATTCGGCCAAGGAATTTTGAAGTTTATGCATGTGGTAATTCATGATGAATTGCCCATATGCATCAGTCAAGGATTGCAGAATAATATCATTCTGCAGATCCAAGTCTAACTTCACACCGAGCTTCTCAAGCTCTTCCATGTCCTTGATCATCATCAGACAGTGATCTTGGACTGACTGCCCATCACGCATCTTAGCCTTAAAAAGTCATTTCGTGACTTGATATTTGGCTGCGCGACTCTGTTCACCAAACATCTCCTTACAGGTGAGCCAACATTTGGCGAGCAGTCCCGATATCTTCATGTTGGCGCTGGAGCTCATCAGACATCGAGCCCAACATGTAATATCTGGCCTTATTATCTTCGTCATATCCATTTTTCAGAGACGCTCTCTAACAATGGACGAGCTGGTAAGGTGGGAAGGGTCCTGGTCCAATACATGGTTAACTTCTCGAAATCCCAAAATAATTTTGTAGTTCCTGAGCCAATCTTTATAATTGGGTCCAGGTCAGTCTATGTGTGTCTAGGATACGTGCCAATGGTGGGTTGGACGCAGACATTTTTTTTTCTGTAGAGAGTCAAAGATTCTTAGTTAGATACTTTATAATTTTGACTTGACCAATTTATTTAAGGATTTTATTTTTAAATAAATTAGCTCTCCACTATTTTCTTGGATCCCTACACTCCCTCTGTAGAGATGCAAAAATCTCCATGATTAATGATTTCTAGTGGGTGGTGCGGTCTCACCAACTGACTCATCACCTCACCTAACAGTTATTGGTGATGGGTTAGCCAATGAGTGAACAACTCTTGTTCAATGATTCTCTAATCATGGTGCACCCAAACTTGGTCTCTAATTCATGAATCTCACCGTATCCCAAAATATTGATCCACTCCTTAGTTAAGTCAGACCCACCATTTGCATAGACTGGATTTCCTAATTGAGTCTCTCACCGTATCCAAAATATTGAGCCCAACTCATCCTCCAGCCCATAGCATCCAATGCCTAATAGACATGGTTGCATCTTTCCCGGTGCAACTGAGCCACTGTATCCAGCCGAGAACAATCAACCCCAGGGAAGGGCCCGCACATCTACAATGGTGGAAGACCTCAGACTTAATCTTTTCTTAGGGAGAATTGATTCAGGTCTCATTAAACTAGACTTGGCATAGTCATAACAATTATGACTAACCTAGTGGCATGGGTTAGCTCGGATTATTGACCACCTCAGATCAGAACTGTGTCAACAGATATGGCCAGGTAAGTGAGATCCGGTGGAAGGAATATGCCATTAACTCGTACAAGAATGCATTCAGGTCGAGTAGCTTCCAATTAAAAATCCAGTCGGTCGTATGTGCCAAACTTACCTTAGACACCAAATTGTTGAGCTCAGAACCAATTGGGTTAGCCTACAATCCAGACTCTAACCTCTGAGCCTAATTAGGTCTTGCTTGATCGTGACTCGTGACTCGATCTTGACCCAGACTTAATCCTATTAGGCTGGTCAATTTAAGCATTGTTGATCCCATCTAACCAACTCTTGATTCGGTTTGATCAACCGCTTAGACCTAATTGAGCTACCCAAGCCCGAACCCAGTATTATGAATATGTCTTAGATCTGAAAATTCTTAATTTTAGACCTAATTAATATTTCATAATCTTAATTCTTAATTAAGTTTAGGGTTCATAAACAAAATATGCACAATAAAATCCTAGGGTTTCAGGATCTAGGGTTTTGCAGAAAGTAAGTTTTGGATTTCTGATTAAGGACGAACACGCAGCACCCCTACACATCATAAGAACACCCCATCGAATGGGAAAGAAGAGGGCCTTTAAACCCTTCTTCGTTCTTATGATCGGACGGCCAAGAGGAATGCCTTAATCAGGAACATGATAAATCTACAAAACTAGTTAGATCTATATCATATATCACATCATATACAAATTTAGATCTAACTAAAAATATTTTTTGCATACATCTCATGTATCATATCATGCATATTTTTAGATCTAAATTATCTCATAAATATTTAAAAATAAGATTTAAATTTAATCATATCAAATTAAAATTTATTCTAAATAATTTTATAGAACTATTCTACAACTAGTCTAAACATGCATCTATCATATCTCATATGAATAAATTAAATAAATTTATTTTTTATTTTTTAGATCTAATTATAATATTTATAATATTAAAAAATAATAAATAAATAGATCTAAAAATTATAATTAATTAAATTAAAATTATGATCATGCTGGAGTACACATAGAATAATTCTATTCCTAGTCTAGTCATGCATCTCATACATCTTAGATCTAGATTATTTAATTTTTAATTTTAGATCTAATCATATCTAATGTGACATTTGAAATATCTAGTTATAGATCAAAAATAAATTAAAATAAGATCTAATGAATTTGGAACCTGGCTCTGATACCAGTTGAAGGAAAATTTTATTTTTTGGATCAGGTTCGTTCAGATCTGATTGGATCAGGAGGGATATTTTAAAAACTTTTTTTCTAAGATCCTAATCAGATCTGAGACTTCTTAGATCTAATCTTATTGATCTAATAATAAAAATTAAAATTAAAATTTAATTTAATTTAATTATATTTTTATTTTAGATAATCTAATTATCCTATGATGATTCCGATATTTGCCTTAGGTTCTAGATGTAGCCATGCAAGTGCCTGGCCTCTACTGGTATCCACTCAAGCAAGATCTAAAGATCTTCTCTTTTACAATTAATCCATAAAAAAATAGATCTAGATTTGATCTTGAAGGTCTTCAAAACTGCTTTTGAGGAACAACTGTTGTCTCTTGCAGCAGTGCTGCCCTCTTCCTTTCCTAGTGCCTTTCACTTGCTTGGATCGCACCTTGTTTGTGCCCAAAAGCCCATGGGCATGGAGAGGAGAGAGAAGACCAGAGGGTGGCATGGAGAAGAGGGAGAGGGGTATGTGGCATGGGCTAAAGGTAGAAGAAACATTTTAGGTGTAGACATGATTTATATAGACCCTGCTGTGCCACATCATCCTGGCCAATCACGACCCTTTGTGCGTGCAATCAGATCTAAATCTGATTAGTGGGATGACATCATCTGATCTAATCAGATGAAAAACCCTCAAAACTTTCCTTAGGTGGTAGCAAGACTGGGTCAAACAAGACTTCTTGGCACCACAGGTTAATCCCCTGAAGTAACCTGGAGTCCCATCTGTATGGGACTCCATCTTTTATCCTCATGGGATGCATGCCTAGGGAGGCATGCACCCCCATTTTGTCTACTTTTTAGCAGAGGGACAAGTCCCCAGGTACTCTTTTATGGGTGCATGATAGATAAAAAGATGTCTAAGTGTCCAGGATCAATATTTGACCAATGTCCGAAGATAAGATTTAGCAGGTGATGAAAACTAGCATGTGTTGTCTCAAATTTTTTTCATAAATTAAGACAACCTTTTTCTGACCTGGACAAGTTCTAGTCAGATCAGGTAAAGATTTTTGAGTGAGCCCAAACACATTTGGCTCAGTTAAGACAAGCTTTAATGATTGTTAAAGGATAACATTAGACTCAATCGTGTGCTAGCACGATTTTCTTGAACCTAATTGAATCTTATTCAAATCAATTAAACTGGGTTAATCTAATTGATGATATCCAGATCCAAATCCTTATTTATGTGATCCAATTAGGTTCAGTTTCATATGGTAATAGGATATGTCATGATCTCTATCATCGACATCATCGAAACAACTTTCGATAGATCAGAACTTTTCTGATTCAGATAACTAGAATGATTGATCATCCAAATCATTCCAATTGCTCTCAAAATCCACCAGTGATACTTAGCAGTATATGGTAGCAATGCATCAGAGCTGAAAGCGAACCTCTCAGTGTAGTTTCCTACATGATTAAGTTTCTCTATCTTGAGCTCTGATAGGATTAGGGCTAAGGTGATCTCATCAAACCATAATTTCCATCACATGAATTAATCATTCGATTCAAATCCAATGTGAAAACCCTAATAGAAACTCTTTCTATTATTTCACTCCGTCATGACCATGGGCTTATGGACTTAATTCTCATGATCATCATAGGGCTGCTTCTCATCTACCAAGGTAGATAGATCTCCTATTTATGCAATCCAATTCCTATAATGAACATGCTATAGCCAACATACACCTCAGAGTTTTGAATGACTAGGAGATCAAGTTATGGTGTAGTCAAACTATAACACCTTCAAGGTGAACTGTTGATGCACCTCAGGTCAAAGAACTAGACACACTACTGCAGCTTTGAGCCAGTCATCGATGAGAAGGTAGACTTCCTCATGATTGCTCGAGATGGTCATGCTCAGTGCCCTCATTCTCTAATGAGTACCGATACTCTCACTCCGATGTCTCTACACCGTAGACTCAAGACTCATCTATCCAAAAGAAGTGATCATACACCAACCTTTTGGATTAATCACCATCCTTATGATGATCCTATGATCGGAAGCATTTTATGAGTTAATAATAAAAATTCATGTCTTAAATTTTCAACTCTTGAAAATATAAACTATCATTACCACTAACTCAAGGGATGTATCATAGACACTTTTAAATACACACTGTGATAGAAAATAACACATTTTATTAGTTATAGTTAAAATTATAATTTTGCCTTTAGAAGTATATTACAAATATCAGCCAATCTGGCTTCTAGGGCATACAATCTAATAGGTTCTCCTCCTATTCCTAACAGAGCTATAAAGGCACAAAAGGGCCATTGAAGGAGCCTCTTCTCGCATCCCGACTTAAGTAACCGAGGTCTTCACTTTAGTTCAATATTAGGACGAGATTCTCCCTCAGTTTCTAATAGGACTAACTTCATCTAATGATAAAGTTCAGGAGGCTATTTTCTGTCATCGTAGTTTTGCACCAAGATTGATGATATTAAAATAAGAAGATTTTATTGAAATGAGATTATTGATAGTAATACGTAAGTTCTCCAAGTTTCATGGGCATGGAAGATCAGTTCCTCCGAGCTCCTTCAAGTAGTAAGTTCTAAGCCGGATGATCTCTTTGACTTCATAAGGACCTTCCCAATTTGGGGTGAGTTTTTCTTGATTCTGAGGTTGTGAAATGACTGCTCGTCGAAGTACCAAATCTCCACTTTGAATATTTTGTCTTTTACTTTAGAGTTATACTAACGGGCCACTCTTCATCTATAAGTGGCCATCCAAACTTAGGCTTCTTCTCATTTTTCCTCCAACAGATTAAGGTTTGCTTGAGGTCCTACGAATTGCATCGCTCGTTGAAGGCTCCATGCCGATGGCAACTTGAGCTCTATCGGGATGACTGCTTTCATTTCGAAAGCCAAAGCAAATGGTGTTTTTCCAATTGATAGCTTCTAGGTAGTTCGGTATGGCCATAGGATGTGGTAAAACCCATCCACCCAAATCTCCCTTGCTCTTTCAAGTCTTGCTTTGATGCCTTATAACAGAATTCTATTGGTCACTTCAGCTTCATCATCTACCTATGGATGGGATACTAATATAAAATGGTGGAAGATGTTTAAATCTTCACAAAATTTGACAAACTTTGCTCTGACAAACTGTCGTCCATTATCTATTATGAGGGTCCGAGGTAGGCCAAATCTGTAAATAATCAACTTTCAGATGAAGTTTTGCACTTTTATTTCAGTGATTTTTGCTAGAGGTTTAGCCTCGATCCATTTTATGAAATAATCTATCACCACCAAGAGGAACTTACGCTGTCCAGATGTCACGAAAAAAGATTCGAGTATGTCCATTCCCCATTGAGCAAACATCCATAGGGCGCTCAGGTGTGCAAGTTTGAAAGCTGGCTGCCTTTGGATGTTTGCATTTCTCTGACAGTGGTCATATTTTCTGACATACTCTATAGAATCATTGTACAAAGTTGGTCAATAGTAATCCTACCGAAGTAGTCTATGTGATAAGGATTTGGCCCCTATATAACTTTCATAGATTCCTTCATGCACTTCCCACAATGCGAATTCGACTTTTAAAGGTTGGAGACATCTCAAGAGTGGTAGGAAATACGATCTTTTGTACAACTTTTCTTTATATAGGATATACCGAGAGGCTTGATTTCTATGTTTTTGAGCTTCTTTCGGATCACGAGGAAGAGCTCCATCCTTAAGGTAAGCAACTAGCGAGTCGATCCAGCTCGACTCATGCTCGACTTGCATAACGGACTGTGACTTCTCCAAACTTGGATATTTTAGAACTTCAAAAAATACTTCTTTAGGTAGTTCGATCGAGGCTAAAGTGGCCAACTTAGAGAGAAGGTCAGCTCTGATATTTTCTGCCCTCGAAATGTGTTGGATGCTAAAACTATTGAAGGCTGGAGTCAAGTTCTTCGCTTTCTCAAGATATTTTATCATGCTTCCCTCTCGAGCATCATAATTATCACTAACCTGTTCGACCACTAGTTGGAAATCACTATAGACTTGGAGCTGATCTGCTCCCAACTCTTTAGCTATCTTTAACCCTATGATCAGAGCTTCATATTCGGTGCTATTATTAGTCATAGAAAATTCAAAGTATAGCACATATTCGATGATGACTCCTTCTAGGTTAACTAAGA
This sequence comes from Cocos nucifera, assembly GCA_006176705.1. Lineage (NCBI taxonomy): Eukaryota > Viridiplantae > Streptophyta > Magnoliopsida > Arecales > Arecaceae > Cocos > Cocos nucifera. Next base: position 62,080 of record QRFJ01004176.1, on the reverse strand, counting down.
TCAGCCCTATGCCCGCACCAGAAGCATTGGATGAGCCATCCACATATAAGGCCCAAAAACTTTCAGGAAGGTCGGCTCTCTCTTCAGGCGAGCCTGCCTGTAATCACAGAATCCTGGTTTCATTCTATTCTAGCTAGGCTTCATATGGAATGGTGCATTCTACTATAAAATCTGCTAATATTTGGGCTTTAACTGATGGTCGAGGTAGAAGTTGATATCAAATTCTATAAGTTTGATTGCCAACTTTACGATTCTTCCAGAGGCATCTGTTCGATGAATGACTGCTTTAATTAGTTGATCAGTGAGAAGAGTTATTGTATGCCTATGAAAATAAGATCAGAGCCTTCGGGCTGCAACCAATAGAGCATAAGTTAGTTTTTCTAACCTAGTATACCTGGTCTCGGTGTCCCTCAAGACTCAGCTTATGTAGTTGATCGATCGCTGTATTTTCTTCTCTTCTTTAACTAGGACTGCCACAAGAGCCACTGGAGAGATTGCCAGGGACAAAAATAATTCCTCTCTGGATTCGGGCTTTGCTAATAGAGAAGGTGAACAGAGGTAGTCCTTGAGCTCTTTAAAGACTTGTTGACATTCAGTAATCCAGTAGATGTTCTTCGACTGCTTTATGATCTAAAAGAAGGGCATACATCACTTACCAGACCTTGAGATGAAGCAGTTCAGGGCTACCATCTTTTCAGTCAGGCGCTGAACTTCTTTAATTGATTTTGGAGCAGTCATCTCTTGAATGATCCAAATCTTCTTCGGATTTGCTTTGATTTTGCACCTCAACACTATGAATCCCAAGAACTTTCTTGAAGTTATGCCAGAGGCGCACTTGGTTGGGTTTAGCTTCATCTTGTATTTCCTGAGAGAGCTGAAGGTCTCTTCAAGATCGATAATGTGATTTATCAAAGCTCGACTCTTGACAAGCATGTCGTCTACGTATACCTCCATGTTGTGGATGATCTGCTCCTTGAAGATTTTGTTGACCAAGTGCTGGTACATTGCCCTTGCATTTTTGATTCCAAAAGGCATAACTCTGTAATAGTAAAGACCATGGTCAGTGATAAAAGCAAACTTCTCCTCATCCTCTAGTGACATCTAGATTTGATTATAGCCAAAAAAGGCATTCATGAAGGTGAGGAGCTCATGGCCCGAGGTTGCATCCATCAGTTGATCAATCTTGGATAGGGGGTAGCTGTCTTTTGGATAGGCTTTGTTCAACTTTTTGAAGTCTATGCACATTCTCCACTTTATCATTCGCCTTTTTGATGAGCACAATGTAAGAGACCCAATTTAGATAGTTGAATTCTTGGATGAATCCGACCTTAAGGAGCTTGTCAACTTCCTCTGCAATTGCTTTTTACCTCTCTGGAGCATGGTTGCGCATCTTTTCCTCCACTGGCCAATGTTTAGGATCGATAGCCAAGTGAGGTTCCATGACATCTACATCTATTCCGGGCATGTTGTCAAGGATCCAAGCAAAAACATCTGCATTCCTTCATAGAAATTTGATAAGTTGCTCTCGTATTTTTTTTGCTTGGTTGGAGCTGTTAGATATATGTGCCCTAGAAGTCAGAATTAGCTGACACTTGTAATACACTTCTACGGACAAAATTATAATTTTGACTATAAATAATAAAATAGATTATTTTCTATCACATAAGTGTATTTAGTGTCTGTGATACATCCTTTGAGTTAATGGTAATGATAATTCTTATTTTTAAGAGTTGAAAATTTAAGACAAGAATTTTTATTATTAACTCATAAAATGCTCCTGACCGTAGGATCATCATGAGGATGGTGATTGATCCAGAAGGTTAGTGTACAATCGCTTCTTTGTAGTAGATGAATCTTAAGTCTATGGTGTAGAGACACCAGAGCAAGAGTATAGGTGCTCATTAGAGAACGAGGGCACTGAGCATGACCACCTCGAGTAGTCATAAGGAAGTCTACCTTCTCATCGATGACTGACTCGATGCTGCAGTGGTGTGTCTGGTTCTTTGACCTGAGGTGCATCGGTAGTTCACCTTGAGGGTGTTATAGTTTGACTACACCATGACTCGATCTCCTAGCCATTCAGAACCCTGAGGTGTATGTTGGCTATAGCATGTTCATTGTAGGAATTGGATTGCACCAAGATGGAATCTATCTACCTCGGTGGATGAGGAGCAGCCCTATGATGATCATGAGAATCAAGTCCATAAGCCCATGGCCATGGCAGAGAGTGAAATAATAGAAAGAGTTTCTATTAAGGTTTTCACATCGGACTTGAATCGAATGATTAAATCATATGATAGAAATTAGGGTTTGACGAGTTCACCTTAACCCTAATCTGATCGGGGCTCAAGATAGAAGAACTTAATCACACAAGTAGCTGCACCGAGAGGTTCATTTTTAGTTTTGATGGGTTGCCACCATATACTGCTAGGTGTCACTGGTGGATTTTGGGAGCAATTAGAATGATTTAGATGATCGATCATTCTAAGTTGTCTGAATCAGAAGAGTTCTGATCCATCGAAAGGAGTTTCGATGATGTCGATGATGGAGATCATGACATATCCCATTATCATATAGAACTGAACCTAACTGGATCATACAAACAAAAGTTTGGATCTGGATATCATCAATTGGACTAACCCAGTTCAATTGATTTGAATAAGATTCAATTAGGTTCAAGAAAATCGTGCTAGCACACGATTGAGCCAAATATTCTCCTTTTTCTATCATAAAAATTATCTCAACTGAGCCAAATGAGTTTGTGCTCACTCAGGTACCTTTACCTGATCTGACTGGAGCTTGTCCAAGTCAGAAAAGAATTGTCTTAATTTATGAGATAAATTTGAGACAACATCTACCATTTTTCATCACCTACTAATTCTTGTACTTTGACTTGGTCAAACATTGACCTTTGACCTTTGGACATCTGCCCATGTGTCATGTACTAATTGAAGAGCAGATAGGGGCTTGTCCCCTCTCTGAAAATTGAAAAGAAGGGGGTGCATGCCTAGGATGGTGTGCGCCTATAGATAGGGATGCTGGAGTCCCATACGGATGGGACTCCAGGTTGCTTCTTGGTTTCTAATTAGGTGGCCCTTGGGTATCTACCTTGACCAATTTTAGGCACCATCTAAGAATGAACCTATGGGTTTCTCATCTGATTGGATCAGATGATGTCATCCCATCAATCAGATTTAGGTTTGATTGCACGAAGCAACGTGATTGGCCGGGGTGATGCAGCACTGCATGGCGCAGCAGAGTCTAATAAAAGACCTTATCTACGCCCACTTTTGAGAGCTCCTCTTCCAAGCTACGCCCCAAGGCTGCCCCTCTCCTTTCTCTATGCCACCATCTGGCCCTCTCCCTCCTCTCCATGTCCAAGGACGTTGGGCCTTCAGATTACTGCCAGTCAGGCAAGGAAAGACTGACGAAAAAGGAAGAAGGCAGCACTACTGTAGAGATGATGGGTGATCTTCAAAAGAAGTTTTGAAGATTCTCCAAATCAAATCCAGATCTAATTTTTGAAGAAAAAAAAGAGAAGGAGAAGATCTTCAGATCCAGCTTGAGTGGATACTGGTAGAGGCTAGGCGCTTGCGTGGCTAGATCCAGAACCTCAGGGCTTCGGTAGGATCATCAATTGGTAATTAGATTACCCAGAATCAAGGTAAAATTAATTCAAAATTAATTTAGTTTTATTTTTTTATTCATTAGATCATAAAATTAGATCTAAAAAGTATCAGATCTGATTAGGATCTAAGAGGTAATTTTTCAAATATGCCTCTCAATCCAATCAGATCTGAACGAACCTGATCCCGAGAAATCAGGATTTTCCTTTAACTAGTATCAGAGCCAGGTTCTTATAAAATTTATTTAGGTCTGATTTAATCTAATTAATTAGTAATTTTAGATATCACATGAGATGTGATTAGATTTAAAATCAAAAAAATAAAAAAATTAAAATTAATTAATCTAAATCTAATATGTATGAGATACATAATTAGACTCGGTATAGAATTATTCTATGTATAGTCTAGTATAATCATATTTTTTATTTAATTAAATATATAATTTTTAGATATATTTATTTTCTATTTTGTAATATTATAAATATTATAATCAAATCTAAAAATAGAAAATAAATTTAATTTAATTTGTTCATATGAGATATGATAATTGCATGTTTAGACAAGTTGTAGAATAGTTCTGCAAATAGGTCTAGATTAAATTTTATTTGATAAGATCAAATTTAAATTTAATTTTTTAGATGATTATGAGATAATTTAGACCTAAAAAACATGCATGCATGATATATGTGATATATACAAAATATGTTTTAACTAGATCTATTTTTATATGAGATATATGCTTAGATCTAATTAGTTTTTGTAGATTAGTTGTATTTCTAATTAAGGCATTCCCCTGGGCCGTCTGGTCATAAGAATAAAGTAGGGCTTAAAGACCCTCTCTTTCCATTCGATGGGGTGTTCTTATGATGTGTAGGGGTGCTGTGCGTTCATCCTTAATCAGAAATTAAAAACTTACTTTCTACAAAACCCTAGATTCTGAAACCCTAGGATCTTATTTACATGTTTTGTTTAAGAATCCTAACTTAATTAAGAATTAAGTTTATGAAATATCAATTAGGTCTAAAATTGAGAATTTTAGATCTAAGACATATTCATAAATCTGGGTTTGGGCTTGGGTAGCTCAATTAGGTCTAGCAGTTGATCAAACCAAATCAAGAGTTGGTTAGATGGGATCAACAATGCTTAAATTGACCAGCCTAATAGGATTAAGTTTGGGTCAAGATCGAGTCACGTGAGTGATCGATCAAGCTAAGACCTAATTAAGCTCAGTGGTTAGAGTCTAGATTGTAGGCTAACCCAATTGATTTTGTCTCAATAATTTGGTGTCTAAGGTAAGTTTGGCAGATACGACCGACTGATTTTTAATTGCGAGCTACTCGACTCGAATGCATTCTTATCGAGTTAATGGCATATCCCTTCCACCGGTCTCACTTACCTAGCCATGTTTGTTGACTCAGTTCTGATCTGAGGTGGTCAATAATCCGAGCTAACCCATGCCACTAGGTTAGTCATAATAGTTATGACTATGTCAAGTCTAGTTTAATGAGACCTATATCAAATCTTCCTAAGAAGAGATTAAATCTAAGAGCTTCCACCATTGTAGATGTGCGGGCACTTCCCGAGTTTGATTGTTCTCGATTGGTTATAGTGGCTCAGTTGCACCGAGAAGATGCAACCATGTCTATTAGGCATTAGATGCTCTAGGTTGGAGGATGAATTCGCTCAATATTTTGGATACGGTGAGAGACTCAATTAAGAATCCAGTCTGTCCAAATGGTGGGTCTGACTTAACTAAGGAGTGGATCAATATTCTGGACATGATGAGATTCATGAATTAGAGACCAAGTTTGGATGCACCATGATTAGAGAATCATTGAACAAGAGTTGTCCACCCATTGGCTAACCCATCACCAATAACTATTAGGTGAGATGATGTGTAAGTCGGTGGGACCACACCACCCACTAGAAATTAGGAATCGTGGAGATTTTTGCATCTCTACAGAGAGAGTGTAGGGATCTAAGAAAATAGTGGGAGCTAATTTATTTAAAAATAAAATCTCTAAATAAATTGGTTAAGTCTTAATTACAATATCTAACTAGAAACATTGACTCTCTACAGAAAAATATCTGCATCCAACCCACTAGCACAAATCCTGGACACCCATAGACTGACTGAACCAAATTACAAGTATTGGCTTTGAAACTTTAAAATCATTTTGGGTTCCAAGAAGTTAACTCATGTATTGGGCCAGGATCCTCCCACCTTACTAGCTCGTCCATCCGCTGAACAGAGAGCATCTCTGGATAAGTGAATTGATGAAGATAATAAGGCCAGATACTATATGTTGGGCTCGATGTCTGATGAGCTTCTGTGCCAACATGAAGATATCAAAACCGCTCGCCAAATGTTGGCTCACCTACAAGAGATGTTTGGTGAGCAAAGTCGCATAGCCAAGTATCAAGTCACTGAATGATTGTTCAAGGCTAAGATGCATGATGGGCAGTCAGTCCAAGATCATCGTCTAATGATGATCAAGAACTTGGAAGAGCTTGAGAAGCTCAGAGTGAGGCTGGACTTGGATCTACAGAATGATATAATTCTGCAATCCTTGATTGATGCGTATGGGCATTTCATCATGAACTACCATATGCATAAACTTCAAAACTCCTTGGTCGAACTATATAATTTTGTAACAGCATCTACAAAAGGAATATTAATATGTAAATTCTTTAAAAGTTTGAAAAAATTAGAAAATTTCTTATCTGGATGCTATATTTATCTCTCTGAAAATGGTAGTGGCGGCACGTAGGGCCTCACATTTGGATCAGCAAATCGTATACCTAGAGACCATCCATCTGCTAGTTATTTTGGTGACTGACGAATTTTAGTTGATGGTTCCTTATTTGTAGTTGGCTCTTCAGTCTCTTTCTTTTGATGTGGCTCCACCAGCTTCGTACCATCTCTTAGGGTGATAGCATTGACTTGCTCCCTTGGATTGGTCTCTGTGTTGCTGGGCAAGGATCCCTGATGTCTCTTGGAGATTATCTTAGCCATTTGACCTATTTGCATCTCCAAGTTTTGAATTGCTGCTGCTTGGTCCTGCCTAAGTTTGGCTTCTAAATTTTTTATAGTTGCTTCTTGATTTTGCATGAATTTGACCATCATCTCTTCCATGTTGGACTTCTTTTCGATACTTGGAACCCCGGGGGTAACTGTTATGCTACATTTTGATTACTCCATGAGAAATTTGGGTGCTACCTCCACCCTTGATTGTATGTGTTGGAGTAGGGATTGTTTTGTTTTATTATGGTCGGAAAAACTTACCAACATAATTAGCTATATCAGTTGTTTTAGCAAAAGGATTACCTATCTGGCAATTGCTCGTATCGTGTCCTCCTCCACATAGGTCACAGTTGATGCTCTAAATATGCATAGCTGTTCCCTTCAAGTTGTTGACTTCGGCTCTAAAGGCTATAATTTCAGCTAGTAAGGTTGGCACGCAATCTACTCCCTGCACAGCTGCTAGTCTTTTTGGCATCATGCATTCTGTCTACCACTAATAGCTATTTCATGCCATCTCATCGATCAGATCGAAGGCTTCTTCCTCCATTTTTTGGTTATTAGTTCCTCCTGCTGTTGCATCAATCATAGAATGATTAGTAGAAGATAGACCATTATAGAAAGTTTGTACCTGAAGCCATACGGGTAGTTGATGATGTGGACATCTCCTCAGCAATTTCTTGAAACACTCCCAAGCCTCATATAGTGTCTCCATGTCTATCTGCATAAAAGAAGTGATATTGTTGTGCATCTTGGCAGTCTTGGAAGGTGGAAAGTACTTGGCTAAGAATTTTTGGGATAGGACATCCCAAGTTATGATAGAACCTGTAGGAAGAGAATGAAGCCAACTCTTAGCTTTGTTTCATAAAGAGAAGGGAAATAACCTTAATCTAATAGCATCATCCGACACTCCATTAATTTTAAAAGTATCACAAAGTTCAAGAAAGTTAGAAATATGGGCATTCGGATCATCATGCATGTGTCCATTGAATTGGACAGTTGATTGAATCATTTGGATCATCGCCAATTTTATTTCGAAGTTGTTTGCTTGCACTGGCGGTCTCCTGATACCTGAAGCTGCATCGGCTACAGATTGTGTGATGTAATTATTTAATGGATGACGTACTGGTCGAATAGCTTTATGCTGTCCTTCGATTGCCATATTCAATCCTAGATTGATGTCGTTAGGATCTTCAGCTGCCATGTTTCTTTCTTGTTATAGTCATCTAATGGTCTTTTCAATTTTCGGATTAAAGATAGTAAGTTACTATGTCCAGTACATGTCATGCACTGAATAATTTTTTTTTAAAAAATAATAATAAAAATTAAAAATAAATTTCTAAAGTAAAGGTAAGATCAAAATTTTAATATTGTTTTAGACACAAATCCCGACAATGGCACCAAAAACTTGATTCGTGCAAATTTATTGCTATGGCAAGTGCACAAGTCAATCAAGTAATAAAGTGAATGAGTAGAGTATCATCCCTAGAGGATTGAAAAACAAATACTGAAAAGCTCTTTCCTATGCTTTATTTAAAAGATCGATTTATGAGAATAAGAAATTAAAAAATAAAATCAAAAAATAATTAAAAATTTTAAGAAAATAGAGAGAGTGTAATTATTAGGGTTTTAAACTTTAGGGCAATGTATTACTAAGGCAATCGGTTCACCAACTCAATCAATACAATATTCAGGTTATTACATTAATTTTATTTCATGTGACGGTGGAGTCTCCTAATTTATTCACTATCCTTTGGTCCAGGCATAGCAAAACTATCAATATTTATTAATTATCCTTTGGTCCAGGTGTAATTTAAATAAATATTAATGCATTAAGTTTTGTGAAACCCTCTAATTAAAATACGCTGCATCCAAAGCGCACTAAAATTTCCGCATGCATATGAATTCTAATTTGATTCATAATACAAGGTATATAATCAAGAAGCAATAACATAGATGTACTTGGTCCGTAACATCTATGTTCATCAGATCAATTAGAAGATGGCCAGTAATCTAAAAGCATTAAGATCAGATTTATATACTCCTCATGAATAAAATTTAAAATTAAAAATAAATCATACTGAATATTGCATCAAAAGAGTGGCTACACCTTAGCCTTAGTAAAAGAAAATTTAGTTCATGATAACAAGTTCAAAAACAGCAAATAAAATAAAAAAAGTATAGAGAAATTAGACTATTTGATTGCTGAAATTGATTGTCCGTTGCTCTTGGTGTGGAGAACTTGGTGAAGAAGAAGAAGCTCCTTGATCGATGTCTTGATTGTCGGAAGAAAAAAAAATTAAAAACTCTTTTCTTTCTCTCAAAAATCTCTCTTCTCTTTCTACCTCTCTCCTCTCTTTCTCTTCTTTTTCTTTTTCTTTTCCTTTACTGTCTCTCCTCTCTCTCTCTTTTTTTTCACTCTCCCCTTCTATGGCAACAGTAGGTCCTCTATTTTTATAGGCTAAGAAGTCAATTTTTTTTCAAAATTCTTTAGAAATTAGGTTTAAAACTCTCTAAACAACTCAAATTAGGATTCTGGATGATTTTGACAGTTGGATGTTGATCAAATGGTTCAAAAATTACTTAAAAACCCTTTAAAATATCCCAGATCAAGTCAAAATTCATGCCCGCCATTGGATCAATCATTGGATTGAATCTGGGCCATTAGATCATGCATAAAGAAGGCTTTTGATCTTTAGTTTAACGTCAGAATGAATCTCAGTCGTTGGATCTCGATCGAGAGTTGCAGATGCCGTTCGTCACCGCATGCATATCGATCGTCTGATTAAATCCCAGTGAAAAGCGCCCGTCTGATCAGACAAAATTTCTAAATTGCCCACTGTAGAGCATGCGCGAGCTTGGTGTTGCATGGACCGCCACAATCTTTAGCCAATCGGAGTGTGCTTCTTTATGTGAAATTTCTGAAATACCCTCCAATTGGTCTATCATGCACCACAAAAAATGCTGACATCAGCCTACCGTCGGTGCTGCATCAGTAGGTCGGTCTGCTGGGTGCGGTCGAACCGGGTGGTCTGCTGAGCTAGTTTTTCTGAACCGATTTGAATCGGACCATTTTTTTAAAAAATTTAATTCTAGGCTCGTTTGAAGTCCATTTTAACTGAAATTTGTTTCATCTGAATCAGAAAAATAAGATCTTCATATTGATGGCCTTCTTTCCTACATAAGATTAATAAAAAATATCAATTTCTAAAGAAATAGATTAATTTATTTTATAATTTAATACTTTTATTAGTATATTATTACCACTTATCACACCCCCAACTTAGTCATTGCTAGTCCCTTAGCAATATTTTATTTAATACCATATTTCAATAAAATTATCCATCACAAAGATAAATTTAGGACTAAAGGTTAAAAAGTTTAGAAAATACCGCTAATTAAGCATTGAGCTTCAGAAGCAAATTTTTTAGTCAATACAATTAAAAACTTTCTTAGAGTACATCAAAGATCTATAGCACTTGTGTTCGTGATGACTAACTTTAGCATTTCAGTATTAAATTAAAAGAACAAAAGTATCCTCTCTTATCACCTATTTTGGTCAATTTTCTATACATTCTCAATTTTATACTCATGAATTAAGGTAGCTTTCACACTGCCTTTTCTTTTTTTTTTTTTTTACTATGCTGAGCATCCTGGCCTTTCCTTCATCCATTTTACGTGAATTTTCACACTTGACCTAGGTGCAGAGACCTAGTTACTAGGCTTTGGGCAATCCACATATACTCTATCTTTTGCACTTTATTTTTAGGCAGGTAGCTCTTTCCTTAAATTCAAGTTTCTTTGATTAGAATGTATATTAATTATCCAATTTTCAGTGATAATTGAATCCTCAGTTGGCCTTATAATCAATACCTACTTTGCCTTGTTAGTGTGCATGTGCAATTAAAAGTGCTAATAGTCTTTTAATGACCTAAGTAGGCTGCTAAAAGTTGACCAACTAATCTACTTCTTTAACTCATTACATTCATTAGCAAATAATTCTATCTTTTATCACTTGTCCAGTCTATCTTGCTCAAGATTTTCTTCTTGACACATGATTTTTTTTTTTTAACTTATTCTACATTATCTTAAAGGAGAAAGAAAAATAAAGGGTGCAATAAAGGATAGGAAGGAATACACCTGATTTGGTTCAGTCTGGTTCTTTGGAGCTTTGAAATTTTGCTTGAGCTCTCATTGATTTTTCTCTGCAAAATTGAAAAATACACACCAAAGCAGTAAAAGAGCAACAATAAATTACTAAAAAATAAAAGAAAAAAAAATGATCAAAACTAAAAAGAAAAGAAACAACCTATCTAGTAGTTCTGATTTATAGTCTTCAGCTTGACTTTCTTTGAGTTCTAAAGTGGATCAATCCGGTGCCACTTCAATTGGAATACTTTCATGTTTGATCGAGTCCCTCTTTCAATTTGGACATTGCTAGCTTTTATAGTCTCAAACCTATTTTCTATAGAATTCTCATATAATGGATTGTCAATAATATCAATTAGAAAATAAGTTTGATTATCATCAGGATGTTTAGTATCTTTGAAAACATTAAAAGTAACTTGTTCATCTTGGACTCTAAGAATTAATTTTTCCTTGTTGAACATCTATTAAAGCTCCTCCAGTAGCTAAAAAGGGTCTCCCTAAAATAAGGGGTACATCATAATCTTCTTTCATATCAAGAACAATAAAATCAACAGAAAAAATAAACTTGTTTACCTTTACCAAGACATCCTCCACTATACCTCTTGGATATTTAATGGATCTGTCGGCTAATTGAAGAGTAATAGTGGTAGGCTTTGGTTCTCCTAGACCCAGCTTCTTGAAAATAGAAAAAGGCATGAGATTAATACTTGCTCCTAAATCACATAAAACTTTATCAAAACTACAATCACCAATAATGCAAGGGATAGTAAAACTTCCTGGATCTTTTAGCTTCTGTGGTAATTTATTTTGAAGTATTGCTGAGCATTCTTCATTCAAATTTATTCTCTCATGCTCCTTCAGCTTTTTCTTATTTGTTAGGATTTCTTTGAGAAACTTGGCATACCTGGGCATTTGAGTAATAGCATCTACAAAAGGAATATTAATATGTAAATTCTTTAAAATTTTGAAAAAGTTAGAAAATTTCCTTATCTGGATGCTGTATTTGTCTCTCTGGGAATGGTAGTGGCGGCACGTAGGGCTTCACATTTGGATCGGCAAACCGTATACCTGGAGACCATCCATCTGCTGGTTGTTTTGGTGACTGACGAATTTTAGTTGATGGTTCCTTATTTGTAGTTGGCTCTTCAGTCTCTTTCTTCTGATGTGGCTCCTCCAGCTTTGTACCACTTCTTAGGGTGATAGCATTGACTTGCTCCCTTGGATTGGTCTCCGTGTTGCTGGGCAAGGATCCCTTGAGGTCTCTCGAAGATTATCTTAGCCATTTGACCTATTTGCATCTCCAAGTTTCGAATTGCTGCTGCTTGGTCCTGCCTAAGTTTGGCTTCCAAATTTTTTATAGTTGCTTCTTGGTTTTGCATAAATTTGACCATCAGCTCTTCCATGTTGGACTTCTTTTCAGGTACTTGGAATCCCGGGGTGGCTGTTGTGCTGCATTTTGATTGCTCCATGAGAAATTTGGGTGCTGCCTCCACCCTTGATTGTATGTGTTGGAGTAGGGATTATTTTGTTGCGGCCTTAAAAAAATTACCAACATAATTAGCTGTATCAGTTGTTTTAGCAAAAGGATTACCTATCTGGCAATTGCTCGTATCGTGTCCTCCTCCACACATAGGTCACTAGGTGAATGCTCTGAATATGCATAGCTGTTCCCTTCAAGTTGTTGACTTCGGCTCTAAGGGCTGCAATTTCAGCTAGTAAGGTTGGCACGCAATCTACTCCCTGCACAGCTGCTAGTCTTTTTGGCATCATGCATTCTGTCTGCCACTTGATAGCTATTTGATGCCATCTCATCGATCAGATCGAAGGCTTCTTCCTCCATTTTTCGGTTAATGGTTCCTCCTGCTGCTGCATCAATCATAGAATGATTAGTAGGAGATAAACCATTATAGAAAGTTTGTACCTGAAAGCCATACGGGTAGTTGATGATGTGGACATCTCCTCAGCAATTCCTTGAAATGCTCCCAAGCCTCATATAGTGTCTCCATGTCCATCTGCATAAAAGAAGTGATATCGTTGCGCATCTTGGCAGTCTTGGAAGGTGGAAAGTACTTGGCTAAGAATTTTTGGGCTAGGACATCCCAAGTTGTGATAGAACCTGCAGGAAGAGAATGAAGCCAACTCTTTAGCTTTGTCCCATAAAGAGAAAGGAAATAACCTTAATCTAATAGCATCATCCGACACCCCATTAATTTTAAAAGTATCACAAAGTTCAAGAAAATTAGAAATATGGGCATTCGGATCATCATGCACGTGTCCACTGAATTGGACAGTTGATTGAATCATCTGGATCATCGCTGATTTTATTTCGAAGTTGTTTGCTCACACTGGCAGTCTCTTGATGCTCGAAGCTGCATCGGCTATAGATGGTGTAATGTAATCATTTAATGGATGATGTACTGGTCGAATAGCTTCATGCTGTCCTTCAATCGCCATATCCAATCCTAGATTGATGTCGTTAGGATCTTCAGCTGCCATGTTTCTTTCTTGTTGTAGTCTTCTAATGGTCCTTTCAATTTCTGGATCTAAAGGTAGTAAGTTACTATGTCCAGTACGTGTCATGCACTGAATAAAATTTTTTTTGTAAAAAAATTATAAAAATTAAAAATAAATTTCTAAAGTAAAGCTAGGATCAAAATTTCAATATTGTTTTAGACACAATCCCTGACAACGGTGCCAAAAACTTGATATGTGCTAATTTATAACTATGGCAAGTGCACCAGTCGATCAAGTAATAAAGTGAATAAGTAGTGTATCATCCATAGAGGATTGGAAAATAAGTACTAAAAAGCTCTTTCCTATGCTTTATTTAGAAGATCGATTTATGAGAATAAGAAATTAAAGAACATTTGAGTAATAGCATCTACAAATGGAATATTAATATATAAATTCTTTAAAATTTTGAAAAAGTTAGAAAATTCCTTATCTAGATGCTATATTTATCTCTCTAAAAATGGTAGTGGCGGCATGTAGGGCTTCACATTTGGATCGGCAAACCGTATACCTGGAGACCATCCATCTACTGATTGTTTTGGTGACTGACAAATTTTAGTTGATGGTTCCTTATTTGTAGTTGGCTCTTCAGTCTCTTTCTTTTGATGTGGCACCTCCAGCTTTGTACCACTTCTTAAGGTGATAGCATTGACTTGCTCCCATGGATTAGTCTCCATGTTGCTGGGCAAGGATCCCTGATGTCTCTTAAAGATTATCTTAACTATTTGACCTATTTGCATCTCCAAGTTTCGAATTGCTACAGCTTGGTCCTGCCTAAGATTGGCTTCCAAATTTTTTATAGTTGCTTCTTGATTTTGCATAAATTTGACCATCAGCTCTTCCATGTTGGACTTCTTTTTAGGTACTTGGAACCCCGAGGGTGGCTGTTGTGCTACATTTTGATTACTCCATGAGAAATTTGGGTGCTGCCTCCACCCTTGATTGTATGTGTTGGAGTAGGAATTATTTTGTTGCGGCTTAAAAAAGTTACCAACATAATTAGCTATATCAGTTGTTTTAGCAAAAGGATTATCTATCTGGCAATTGCTCGTATTGTGTCCTCCTTCACACATGCCACTGGTGATGCTCTGAATATGCATAGCTGCTCCCTTCAAGTTGTTGACTTCGGCTCAAAGGGCTACATTTTTAGCTAGTAAGGTTGGCCCGCAATCTACTCCCTGCATAGCTGCTAGTCTTTTTGGCATCATGCATTCTGTCTGCCACTGATAGCTATTTGATGCCATCTCATCGATCAGATCGAAGGCTTCTTCCTTCATTTTTCGGTTAATGGTTCCTCCTGCTGCTGTATCAATCATAGAATGATTAGTAGAAGATAAACCATTATAGAAGGTTTGTACCTAAAGCCATATGGGTAGTTGATGATGTGGACATCTCCTCAGCAATTCCTTGAAATGCTCCCAAGCCTCATATAATGTCTCCATGTCCATTTGCATAAAAAAAGTGATATCGTTGCGCATCTTGGCAGTCTTGGAAGGTGGAAAGTACTTGGCTAAGAATTTTTGGGCTAGAACATCCTAAGTTGTGATAGAACCTGCAGGAAGAGAATGAAGCCAACTCTTAGCTTTGTCCCGTAAAGAGAAAGGAAATAACCTTAATCTAATAGCATCATCTGACACTCCATTAATTTTAAAAGTATCACAAAGTTCAAGAAAGTTAGAAATATGGGCATTCGGATCATCATGCACGTGTCCACTGAATTGGATAATTAATTGAATCATCTGGATCATCGCTGGTTTTATTTCGAAGTTGTTTGCTCACACTGGCAGTCTCTTGATGCTCGAAGCTGCATCGGCTACAGATGGTGTAATGTAATCATTTAATGGGTCATGTACTGGTCGAATAGCTTCGTGCTGTCCTTCAATCGCCATATCCAATCCTAGATTGATGTCGTTAGGATCTTCAGCTGCCATGTTTCTTTCTTGTTGTAGTCTTCTAATGGTCCTTTCAATTTCTGGATCTAAAGGTAGTAAGTTACTATGTCCAGTACGTGTCATGCACTGAATAAAATTTTTTTTATAAAAAAATTATAAAAATTAAAAATAAATTTCTAAAGTAAAGCTAGGATCAAAATTTCAATATTGTTTTAGACACAATCCCCGACAACGGTGCCAAAAACTTGATGCGTGCTAATTTATAGCTATGGCAAGTGCACCAGTCGATCAAGTAATAAAGTGAATGAGTAGAGTATCATCCCTAGAGGATTGGAAAATAAGTACTGAAAAGCTCTTTCCTATGCTTTATTTAGAAGATCGATTTATGAGAATAAGAAATTAAAGAACAAAATAAAAAATAATTAAAAATTTTTAAGGAAATAGAGAGAGTGTAATTATTAGGGTTTTAAACTTAAGAGCAATGTGTTACTAAGGCAATCGGTTCACCAACTCAGTCAATACAATATTCAGATTATTAGATTAATTTTATTTCATGTGACGGTGGAGTCTCCTAATTTATTCACTACCCTTTGGTCCAGGCATAGCAAAACTATCAATATTTATTAATTATCCTTTGGTCCAGGTGTAATTTAAATAAATATTAATGCATTAAGTTTTGTGAAACCCTCTAATTAAAATACGCTGCATCCAAAGCGCACTAAAATTTTCGCATGCATATGAATTCTAATTTGATTCATAATACAAGGTATATAATCAAGAAGCAATAACATAGATGTACTTGGTCCGTAACATCTATGTTCATCAGATCAATTAGAAGATGGCCAGTAATCTAAAAGCATTAAGATCAGATTTATATACTCCTCATGAATAAAATTTAAGATTAAAAATAAATCATACTGAATATTGCATCAAAAGAGTGGCTACACCTTAGCCTTAGTAAAAAAAAATTTAGTTCATGATAACAAGTTCAAAAATAGTAAATAAAATAAAAGAGTATAAAAAAATTAGATTATTTGATAGCTGAAATTGATTGTCCATTGCTCTTGGTGTGGAGAACTTGGTGAAGAAGAAGAAGCTCCTTGATCGATGTCTTGATTGTCGGAAGAAAAAAAATTATAAATCCTTTCCTTTCTCTCAAAAATCTCTCTTCTCTTTCTACCTCTCTCCTCTCTTTCTCTTCTTTTTCTTTTTCTTTTCCTTTACTGTCTCTCCTCTCTATCTTTTTTTTTCACTCTCCCCTTCTATGGCAACAGTAGGTCCTATATTTTTATAGGCTAAGAAATCAATTTTTTCCAAAATCTTTTAGAAATTTGGTTTAAAACTCTCAAAACAACTCAAATTAGGATTTTGGATGATTTTGATCGTTGGATGTTGATCAAACGGTCCAAAAATTACTTAAAAATCCTTTAAAATATCATAGATCAAGTCAAAATTCATGCCAGCCATCGGATCAATCGTTGGATTGAATCTAGGCCATCAGATCGCGCACAAAGAAGGCTTTTGATCTTTAGTTTAATGTCGGGATGAATCTCAATCATTGGATCTCGATCGGGAGCTACGGATGCCATTCGTCAGCGCATGCATATCGATCGTTCGATCAAATCTCAGTGAAAGACGCCCGTCAGATCAGATAAAATTCCTAAATTGCCCTCTGTAGACCATGCACGAGCCTGGTGTTGCATGGAGCGCCGCATTCTTCAGCCAATCGGAGCGTGCTTCTTCATGTGAAATTTCTGAAATGCCCTCCAATCGGTCCATCATGTGCCGTGAGAAATGCTAACGTCCGCCTGCCGTCAGCACTGCGCCAGCAGGTCGGTCTACTGGGTGCGGTCGAATCGGGCGGTCTGCTGAGCCAATTTTTCTGAACCAATTTGAACCGAACCAATTTCTTTTTTTTTTAAATTCAATTCTGGGATCATTTGAAGTCTATTTTGCCTAAAATTTATTTCATTTGAACTAGAAAAATAAGATCTTCATATTGGTGGCCTTCTTTTCTGCATAAGATTAATAAAAGTATCAATTTCTAAAGAAATAGATTAATTTATTTTATAATTTAATACTTTTATTAGTATATTTTTACCACTTATCATTTATCAAGGTATGGGTACGTGTATCTTATGAGAGACAAGTCTGAAGCATTTGAAAAGTTCAAAGAATTCAGACATGAAGTAGAAAAGCAAATTAAAAAATCCATTAAAGTTCTTCGATCAGATCGAGGAGGTGAATACCTTAGTCGAGAATTCCTAGACTATCTCAAAGAAAATGGCATAGTCTCTCAATGGACTCTATCAAGAACACCTCAACTCAATGGGATTTCAGAACGAAGGAACAGGACCCTATTAGATATGGTCCGATTCATGATGAGCTTCACAGACCTTTCTGATTTTCTTTGGAGATACTATTTGTTAACCGCAATATACTTACTGAATAGGGTTCCTTCTAAAACTGTTCCTACCACACCATATGAGATATGGCATGGTAAGAAATCAAGTCTGAGTCATCTCAAAATTTGGGGTTGTTCGGCTCATGTCAAATGACAACAAGCGGACAAGTTAGACTTTAGGTCCTCTAGAGCTCGATTCATAGGATATCCTAAAGAGTCATTAGGATATTATTTCTACATTCCAGATGATCATAATGTGATTTTGAGTCGACATGCCATCTTTCTTAAAAAATAGTTTATTCAAGATAGCGGCATTGGAAAGTAGATCAAGCTCGATGAGAACGTCTCACAAGAGCAACAAGGTAAGGACTAATTGGAACCAAATCAGGTTAAGCCAATCCATACACTACCTCCTCCACCTCGTAGATCGGAAAGAGTTTTCCATCCTCTTGAAAGGTACTTAGGTACTATTTTAGAAGATGTAGAGGAAATGTTCCTCATAGGTAATGGGGTTCATGGTGATGATCCCAAAACCTATAACGAGACGATATCAGATATCGACTTCGAGAAATGGTTAGAGGCAATGAAGTCAGAAATTGACTCGATGCACTCAAACCAAGTCTGGACCTTGGTAGATCCACCAGAAGGTATAGTACCTATTGGATGTAAATGGATCTTCAAGAGAAAGATTGGTGCAGATGGAAATGTGGAGACATTCAAGGCTAGATTAGTGGCAAAAGATTATAGTCAACGTGAAGGCATTGACTATCAGGATACCTTTTTGCCAGTAGCTATGCTAAAATTCATCCGCACATTGCTTGCTGTTGCAGCCTATTTTGATTATGAAATATGGCAAATGGACATAAAAATGGTGTTCTTAAATGGATATCTTGAGGAAGATATCTATATGGAATAGCCTTTAGGTTTCACATCCAGTGATGATGATCACAAGATATGCAAGCTGCAAAGGTCCATATATGGACTTAAGCAAGCATCTTGGAGCTGGAATACTCATTTTAATGATGTGATCAAAATATTTAGTTTCATCAAGAACGAGGAAGAGCCATGTATCTTCAAAAAGGTCAGTGGGAGCGCTGTTGTCTTCCTCGTATTGTACGTGGATGACATCCTCCTTATTGAGAATGATATTCCCATGTTGACCATAGTTAAAATATGGTTATCTAAAGAATTCTCCATGAAAGACCTAGGAAAAGCATCCTTTATTCTAGGAATTAAGGTCTATAGAGATAGACCGAATAGGATGCTAGGACTTTCATAGAAGATGTACATAGAGAAAGTACTAAAGAGGTTTAGTATGAAAACTCTAAGAGGGGATTTAGTACCCTTCAAGCATGGCATTCATCTTTCCAAGAAGATGTGCCCTAGCACACCTGAGGAAATAGAACGCATGAGCAAGATCCCTTATGCTTCAGCAATAGGGAGCCTCATGTATGCCATGTTATGTACACGACCTGATATAGCCCATGCTGTGAGTGTCACGAGCAGATATCAGTCGAATCCAGGTGAAGAACACTGGACTTCTGTGAAATGTATCCTTAAGTACTTGAGAAGAACTAAGGATATGTTACTGATCTTTGGTAATGGAGAACTCCAAGTCTAGGGGTATACAGACTCGGATTTTATGTCTGATGTAGATGATCGAAAGTCGACATCTGAGAGTCTGTTTGTGTGCAATGGTGGAGCTGTCAGTTGAAAAAGTTTCAAGCAGATAGTGATAGCAGATTCCACCATGGAAGCAGAATATATCGCTGCATCAGAAGCTGTGAAGGAAGCATTCTGGTATAAGAAGTTTGCCGCAGAGATCAAAGTGATGCCATCAGATGCCATTCCTCTATACTGCGACAACAATGGCGCCATAGCCCTTGCTAAGGAGCCGAGGTCTCACCAAGAAATCCAAGCACATCGAGCGGCGATACCACCTCATCCGCGATTACCTCAAGAAGGGTTACGTCGAGGTCAAGAGAGTCGACTCCACAGAATGTGGTGGACCCACTTACAAAGCCGTTGGGCCAGCAGAAGATCGAAGCCCACCTTAAGAAGATGGGACTTAGATTTGTAGCCAATTGGCTTTAGGTCAAGTGGGAGTTTGTTAGATATATGTGCCCTAGAAGCCAGAATTGGCTGACACTTGTAATACACTTCTAGGGGCAAAATTATAATTTTGACTATAAATAATAAAATGGGTTATTTTCTATCACATATGTGTATTTAGTGTCTGTGATACATCCTTTGAGTTAATGGTAATGATAATTCATATTTTCAAGAGTTGAAAATTTAAGACATGAATAATCATTATTAACTCATAAAATGCTCCTGACCATAGGATCATCATGAGGATGGTGATTGATCTAGGAAGGTTGGTGTACAATCGCTTCTTTTAGTAGATGAGTCTTGAGTCTATGGTGTAGGAGACACCAGGAGCGAGAGTATAGGTACTCGTTAGAGAACGAGGGCACTGAGCGTGACCACCTCGAGTAGTCATTAGGAAGTCTACCTTCTCGTCGAATGACTGACTCGATGCTGCAGTAGTGTGTCTGGTTCTTTGACCTGAGGTGCATCGGTAGTTCACCTTGAGGGTGTTATAGTTTGACTACACCATGACTCGGTCTCCTAGCCATTTGGAACCCTGAGGTGTATGTTGGCTATAGCATGTTCATTGTAGGAATTGGATTGCATCCAAGATGGAATCTATCTACCTCGGTGGTAGAGAGGAGCAGCCCTATGATGATCATGAGAATCAAGTCCATAAGCCCATGGCCATGGCAGAGAGTGAAATAATAGAAAGAGTTTCTATTAAGATTTTCACATTGGACTTGAATCGAATGATTAAATCATATGATAGAAATTAGGGTTTGACGAGTTCACCTTAACCCTAATCTGATCGGGGCTCAAGATAGAAGAACTTAATCACACAGGTAGTAGCTACACCGAAGAGGTTCATTTTCAGTTTTGATGGGTTGCCACCATATACTGCTAGGTGTCACTGGTGGATTTTGGGAGCAATTAGAATGATTTAGATGATCGATCATTCTAAGTTGTCTGAATCAGAAGAGTTCTGATCCATCGAAAGGAGTTTCGATGATGTCGATGATGGAGATCATGACATATCCCATTACCATATAGAACTGAACCTAACTGGGTCACACAAACAAGGGTTTGGAATCTTGGATATCATCAATTAGACTAACCTAGTTCAATTGATTTGAATAAGATTCAATTAGGTTCAAGGAAATCGTGCTAGCACACGATTGAGCCTAACGTTCTTCTTTTTCTATCATAAAAGTTGTCTCGACTGAGCCAAATGAGTTTGTGCTCACTCAAGTACCTTTATCTGGTCTGACTGGAGCTTGTCCAAGTCAGAAAAGGATTGTCTTAATTTATGAGATAAATTTGAGACAACACCTGCCATTTTTTGTCACCTGCTAATTCTTGTACTTTGACTTGGTCAAATGTTGACCTTTGACCCTTGGACATCTGCCCATGTGTCATGCACTTATTGGAGAGCAGATAGGGTCTTGTCCCCTCTATAGAAATTGGAAAGAAGGGGGCGCACGCCTAGGATGGCATGCGCCCATGGATAGGGATGCTGGAGTCCCTTACGGATGGGACTCCAGGTTGCTTCTTGGTTTCTACTTAGGTGGCCCTTGGGTATTTACTTTAACCAGTCTTAGGCACCATCTAAGAATGAACCCGTGGGTCTCTCATCTGATTGGATCAGATGATGTCATCCCACTAATCAAATTTAGGTCTGATTGCATGAAGCAACGTGATTGGCTGGGGTGATGCAGCACTGCATGGTGCAGCAGAGTCTATAAAAAGACCCTGCCTACACCCACTTTTGAGAGCTCCTCTTCCAAGCTACACCCCAAGGTTGCCCCTCTCCCTTCTCCATGCCACCATCTGGCCCTCTCCCTCCTCTCCACACCCAAGGATGTTGGGCCTTCAGATTAGTGCGAGTCAGGCAAGGAAAGGCTGATGAAAAAGGAAGAAGGCAGCACTGTTGTAGAGACGACGGATGATCTTCAGAAGAAGTTTTGAAGATTCTCCAAATCAAATCCAGATCTGATTAATAGAAAAAATAAAGAGAAGGAGAAGATCTCCAGATCCAACCCGAGTGGATATCGGTAGAGGCTAGGCGCTTACATGGCTAGATGCAGAACCTCAAGGCTTCGACAGGATCATCAACGGGTAATCAGATTACCCAGAATCAAGAAAAAATTAATTTAGAATTAATGTAGTTTTATTTTCTTATTCATCAAATCATAAAATCAAATCTGAAAAGTGTCGGATCTGATTAGAATCTAAGAGGTGATTTTTAAAATATGTCTCTCGATCCAATCAGATCTAAATGAACCTGACCTCGAAAAATCAGGATTTCCCTTCAAGAGCCAATTTGCATCGTGTGCTCCATTTTTTCATCATTCAGTGGGATGAAAATAAGGTCTTCCATAGGCTCACCCCACTCTTCCATCAGATCATCGTGGATGCCCAACCTATCAATCGGACAAGGATCTGGCTGCTTGCCCCTTTGCAAGGCAATTGAATAGCAATGCTTCACCAGGGTTTGATCTCCTGTGACTTCTCTAATCCCATAGCTTATTGAAAACTTCATTTTCAAGTAATATGTCGATACTACTGTCTGAAGTGCATTTAGGTTAGGTTGGTCGAGGATCGCAAAGTAAGCAAACAGTGCTTTTACTATCGAAAAATTCACTCGAGTCCTAGACTGTCTTAGATATTGCTCTATAACCACAACCAAAGTTACTATAACTTCAACTAGTACTACGTCGCTAGTGAAGCCTATCGATGGAAAGTTCATCGATCCA
Source organism: Cocos nucifera (assembly GCA_006176705.1). Lineage (NCBI taxonomy): Eukaryota > Viridiplantae > Streptophyta > Magnoliopsida > Arecales > Arecaceae > Cocos > Cocos nucifera. The sequence goes on along the minus strand of QRFJ01004176.1, from coordinate 39,629 downwards.
AGCTGACTATTAGGTATAGATATTTTAGAGAAAGCATCATAAAATAAAATATCGATCGAACTTTCATTATCAACATGGATGCGGTGTACATTATAGTCAGCAATATTTAGAGAGATTACAATCACATCATTATGCGAGAACTGAACTCCTTGAGTATCTGCTTCAGTGAAGACTATGGGTTCTTTAGTCCTCTGTCTCTTCAACAATCCTTCAGATCCACTAGCCTCCTCTCATCGAAGTACCCCAGCAATTGTATTGATGATGCCAAGAGGTGGTCGGTGTCCCTGCTGCTCTTCTCTCCTTGATGGTTTGGATTGCGGCAGCATCCTTGGTCGATCTTCTCTTCCTTTGAACCGATGTCGTAGGAATTGGCCAAGCTAGCCTCGCCTAATGAGCTCCTCGATCTCATCTTGGAGTTGAATACACTCTTCAATATCATGATCGTGACCACAATGGTAGAGGTAGTATTTGTTAGAATTGTGCTTGCCAAGATGAGTGCGCATCCTCTCTAACCTTGATAGCTGCTCCTTGATCTCCATCAGTACTTATGATTTTTGAGCATTGAGGGGGGCATAGTTGTGGAATCTTCTAGGGGGAAACTCTTCATGCTCTTCTGTCAAGGCTTCTTTGACGATGAGCTCGAGGAGGAGTTTGGGCTCACTTGCGCTCGGAGAGAGTTCGAGAGCACGGCCGAACTTTGTTCGACTATTCTTTAACTACAAGCTTGCTAGATTCATCCACCTGCCACTCTCTTGTGGCTTCCTCATCCTTCAACTTGAAGGCCTCCTTAGCTCGGGTATAACCTTCAGCCCGAGCTAGCAAATCAGCAAAATTCTTGGGATACTTCTTCTTCAGAGAGAACAACAGATCATTCTTCTGAAGGCCGTCCTTAAGTGCGACCATGACAACTAACTAACCTAAATTTTGGACCTCTAGTGCAGCGGCATTGAAGCGATTGACATAAGCCCGGATCGACTCTCCCTCTCTCTGAATGAACCAGATCTAGGGTTTCATGGGTAGATCTTAAAACTTTTTCAAGATCATGCAACAGAAGACTTAAATAAATTAAATATTTATTTAAATAAATATGTAAACACCTAGATCTCAAATTTATTGTATGATCAAGGCATGATATTAAATCAGAAATTTAAATCAAATAAGAAAGTAAAGGGTTGATCAAAGCAACCTAGATCTACACTACATCAAATGCAGGTATGAAGTTTATAGATCATAACTATTACCTGAGCAAGTTAGATGTTCTAACTTACTGATCTGGGCTTGAGGATGATGTCACAAGCCACATACACGTCTAACCTCTAGGAGTCATCCACACAAGCCTATGATCTCTGATTTGAAGTCCGATGCAGAAAATCAGCACAGCATGCTAGTACTATGCTGATCCTTCTTTGATGGTCGATCCGATGCTCTCTTCTTCGAAATTTGGACTCTCCAAAATATGAGAAGAAAGATGAGAGTTTACTGATCTGAGACTCTATTAGAAAAAAACTCAAAAAAGGAGGAGAGATTGAAAATAAAGCAGTCCTAGAAGAAGATCCTCTTCTTCTTCTCTTTTCTCTCACCTAGACACCTAGTTTGGTGCCTATGGAACTCCCACACCCAAGGATCCTCTTCCTCTAATTTTTGCATACCCCAAACCTCTCTCAAAGCTCTGTATTTCATAAAAAAATTAGAATAAAATTCATTCAATAAATAAAAAAAAAAGAAGAGTCCAAGTTAGATCAAAATCTTAGATTCGGAATATCCAAACATGGAAGTTGTTGGGGTGCCCAACTCTTAGGCAACTCCATAATTATTGGCGTGGACCAGCAAGAGAGGGCACACAAAAAAAGAGATTATTTTTATGAAATAAGAGAAAAATTAATTAAAAGAGAGGATGACACTCAAGGAAAGGTGTTTTGGTCAACAAGGATTCTATCTCATAGAATCCTAAGCAAAACTAACTCCTCTTTTGACTTGGTCTTCCAACAAATTACCTTATGAGAAAAGGAGGAGAGAAAGAGGGAGTGAGAAGTCATGGAAGTGGAGAATTTTTACATAAGAAACAAAATAAAAAGGGCATGGGGTGTGAAGATTAAGTGGCGCAAGTGATAGGGAGTCCTATTCACACTAGGACTCCTATTTTGACTTGGTCAAACAAGATCTTTTTGTTGAAGAAAAAAACCTATTTTTTTGGATTAGGTTCTTTCAAATCTGATTTGACCAAGAGAAATATTTTAAAAACTTTTCACTTAGATCTAAATCAGATTTGATACTTTTCAAATTTGATTTGATGGATCCAATAAAATAAAATAAATTAAATTAAATTAGATTTAATTTATACCTTGTTCTTGGATAATCTTATTATCCTATGATGATCCTGCTGATTGCCTGAGGTTCTGAATGTAGCCACATAATTACCTAGCCTCTACAAATATCCACTTGGGCAGGATTTGGATATCTCCTCCTTCTTAATCTTTCCTCCAAAGATCAGATCTGGATCTAATTTTAAAGGTTTTCAAAATAACTTTTGAAGATCCGATGTCGTCTCTTGTAGCAATGTCTCCTTCTTCCTTTCCTGTCATCTTTTACTTACTTGGATCGCACCAAACTAAAGCTCAAAGTCCCTTGGGCATGGAAAGGAGAGAGAGGATCAGAGGTAGGCATGGAGTAGAGTAGGAGATGGCTATGTGGCATGGGCAAGGAGAGAACCTCTCTAAACCTAGGCGCAGATAGGGTTTGTATAGATCTTGCTGTGCCATGCAATGCCACATCATCTCGGCCAATCATATCTCTCCGTGCAATCAGAACTAAATTCGATTGGTGGGATGACATTACCTGATTCAATCAGATGAGAGCCCCTCTCCAACATCCTTAGGTGGCGCCAAGACTGGTCAAGGTGGAGTCGTTGGCGCCACCTAGTTTGATGCTAAGAAGCAACCTAGAGTCCCATCTATATGGGACTCCAGGCGTCATTATTCTTAGGCACACGCCTTCCTAGGCATGCACCCCCTCCTTTTCTTTTTTCAGTAGGGGGACAAACCCCTATGTACTCTCCTATGGATGCATGACACATGGGCAGATGTCTAAGTATCAAAGGTCAGCATTTGACCAAAGTCAAAAGACAAGAATTAGTAGGTGACGAAAAATGGCAAGTGTTATCTCAAATTTATCTCATAAATTAAGACAACCATTTTTTGACCTGGACAAGCTTCAGTCAGATCAGATAAAGGTACTTGAGTGAGCCCAAACATATTTGGCTCAGTCGAGACAATATTTAATGATTGTTGAAGGAGAACTTTAGGCTCAATCATGTGCTAGCATAATTTTCTTGAACCTAATTGAATCTAATTTAAATCAATTGAACTGGGTTAGTCCAATTGATTATATCCAGATCTAAATTCTTGTTTGTATGATCTAGTTAGGTTCAATTCTATATGGTAATGAGATATGTCACGATCTCAATCGACATCATCGAAACACCTTCCAATGGATCAAAACTTTTTTGATTCAGACAACTAGAATGATTGATCATCCAAATCATTCTAATTGCTCCCAAAATCCATCAGTGACACCTAGCAATATATGGTGGCAACATCAACATCAAAAATGAATCTCTCAGTGCAGTTACATATGTGATTAAGTTCTTCTATGTTAAGCCCCTATCGATTTAGGGTTAAGGTAAACTCGTCAAATCCTAATTTTCGTCATATGAATTAATCATTCGATTCAAGTCCGATATGAAAATCTTAATAGAAACTTTTTCTATTGTTTCACTCTGTCATGGCCATGGGCTTATGGACTTGATTCTCATGATCATCATAGGGTTGCTCCTCATCTATCGAGGTAGATAGATTTCCTCTTGGTGCAATCCAATTCCTATAATGAACATGCTATAGCCAACATACACCTCAGAGTTTTGGATGGCTAGGAGACCGAGTCATGTGTAGTCAAACTATAACACCCTCAAGATGAACTACCGATGCATCTCAGGTCAAAGAACCAAACACACCACTATAGCTTTGAGCCAGTCATTGACGAGAAGGTAGACTTCCTTATGATTGCTTGAGGTGGTCATGCTCAGTGCCCTCGTTATCTGACAAGTACCTATACTCTCGCTCTGATATCTCTACACCATAGACTCAAGACTCATCTACTATAAAGAAGCAATTGTACACCAACCTTTCGGATCAATCACCATCCTCATGATGATCCTACGGTCGGAAGCATTTTATGAGTTAATAATGAGAATTCATGTCTTAAATTTTCAACTCTTGAAAATAAGAATTATCATTGCCATTATCTCAAGGGATTTATCAGAGACACTGAATACACATTACGATAGAAAATAATCTATTTTATTATTTATAATTAAAATTATAATTTTATCCTTAGAAGTGTATAAGAAGTGTCAGCTAATTCTGGCTTCTAGGGCACACATATCTAACAAACTCCTACTTGACCTAAAGCCATTGGCTACCAATTTAAGTCCTATGTTTTCAAGATGGGCTTTGATCTTCTGCTGGCCCAATGGCTTTGTGAGTGGGTCTGCTGTATTGTCTATAGAGTTGATTCTCTTGACCTCGACGTAACTTTTCTTGAGGTAATTGCGGATGAGGTGGTATCGCCGTTCGATGTGCTTGAATTTTTGATGTGACCTCAGCTCCTTAGGAAGGGCTATGGTACCATTATTGTCGCGGTATAGAGGAATGGCATATGATGGTATCACTTTGACTTCTGCGGCAAACTTCATATACCAAAATACCTCTTTCGCAGCTTCTGACATAGCGATGTACTCTACTTCCATGGTAGAATCTGCTATCGCTGTCTGTTTGAAACTCTTCTAACTGACAGCACCACCATTACAGACAAACAGACTCTCAGATGTCGACTTTTCGATCATCTACATCAAACATAAAATCCGAGTATGTATACCCCTGGACTTGGAGTTCTCCATTATCAAAAACCAACAGCATATCCTTAATTCTTCTCAAGTACCTAAGGATACATTTCATAGAAGTTCAGTGTTCCTCACCTGGATTCGACTGATATCTACTCGTGACACTTACAACATAGGCTATATCAGGACGTGTACATAACATGGCATACATGAGGCTCCCTATTACTGAAGTATAAGGGATCTTGCTCATGCATTCTATCTCCTCAGGTGTGCTAAGGCACATCTTCTTAGGAGAAGATGAATGGCCATGTCTGAAGGATACTTAATCCCCTCTTAGAGTTTTCCATACTAAACCTCTTTAGCACTTTCTCTATGTACATCTTCTGTGAAAGTCCTAGCATCCTATTCGGTCTATCTCTATAGACCTTAATTCCTAGAATAAAGGATGCTTCTCCTAGGTCTTTCATGGAGAATTCATTGGATAACCACATTTTAACTATGGTCAACATGGGAATATCATTTTCAATAAGGAGGATATCATCCACGTACAATACGAGGAAGACAACAGCGCTCCCACTGACCTTTTTGAAGACACATGGTTCCTCCTCATTCTTGATGAAACCAAATAATTTGATCACATCATTAAAATGAGTATTCTAGCTCTGAGATGCTTGCTTAAGTCCATATATGGACCTTTGTAGCTTGCATACCTTGTGATCAGCATCACTGAATGTGAAACCTAGTGGCTGTTTCATACAGATATCTTCCTCAAGTTTTCTATTTAAGAACATCATTTTTGCATCCATTTGCCATATTTCATAATCAAAATAGGCTGTAATAGCAAGCAATGTGCGGATGGATTTTAGTATAGCTACTAGCAAAAAGGTATCCTGATAGTCAATGCCTTCACATTGACTATACCCTTTTGCCACTAATCTAGCTTTGAATGTCTCCACATTTCCATCTGCACCAATCTTTCTCTTATAGATCCATTTACATCCAATAGGTACTATACCTTTTGATGGATCTACTAAGGTCCAGACTTGATTTGGGTGCATTGAGTCAATTTCTGACTTCATTGCCTCTAACCATTTCTTGGAGTCAATATCTGATATTGCCTTATCATAAGTTTTGGAATCATTACCATGAACCCCATTACCCATGAGGAACATTTTCTCTACTTCTTCTGAAATAGTACCTAAGTACCTCTCAGGAGGATGAAAAATTCTTTTCGATCTATGAGGTGGAGGAGGTAGTGATTTTATTGGCTCAACCTGATTTGGTTCCATTTGGTCCTTAGCTCGTTGCTCTTGTGAGACTTTCTCCTCGAGTTTGATCTGCTTTTCAATGGCCGCTATCTTGAACAAACTATTTTTCAAGAAAGATGGTATGTCAACTCACAATCACATTATGATCTTCCAAAATGTAGAAATAATATCCTAATGACTCTTTAAAATATCTTATAAATCGAGCTCTAATGGACCTATAGTCTAACTTATTCGCTTATTGTCTTTTGACATGAGTCGGACAATCCTAAATTCTGAGATGACTCAGACTTGATTTCTTACCATGCCATATCTCATACAGTACTGTAGGAACGGTTTTAGAAGAAACCCTATTCAGTAAGTATAATGCAGTTAACAGACTATATCCCCAAAAAAAATCAGGAAGGTCTATGAAGCTCATCATGGATCGGACCGTATCTAATAGGGTTTGGTTCCTCAATTTTGACACCCCGTTGAGTTAAGGTGTTCCAAGTGGAGTCCATTGAGAGACTATGCCATTTTTCTTGAGATAGTTCAAGAATTTTTAACTAAGATATTCACCACCTCGATCTGATCGAAGAACCTTAATGGATTTTTCAGTTTGCTTTTCTACTTCATGTCTGAATTTCTTGAACTTTTCAAAAGCATCAGACTTGTGTCTCATAAGATACACATATCCATACCGAGATAAATCATCGGTAAAGGTTATGAAATAGATAAAGTTGCCACTAGCCGGCACATCAAATGGGCCACACACATTAGTATGTACTAGGACAAGAAGATCCATGGCCTTTTTCCCATGTTGTACAAAAGAGAGCTTAGTCATTTTGTCATGAGGACAAGATTCACAAATTGGATATGACTCAAAAGTCAACGGACTTAATAGCCCAATTTTCTCTAAATTGTTAACCCTATCTTTTGCTATATGATCTAGCCTTAGGTGCCATAGATACCTATCATTTGGACTATCCTTAGGTCATTTTGGTTTTATGGCATTCACATTTTACTAGATATTAAAAATAGATTCATCAATATGTAACTGATAAAGATCATTAATAAGAAAACCATATGCAATTTTATTTCTTTCATAAAGAATGCGATAATGGTCCTTAAGAAAACTAATTACATAGCCTTCTTATGCTAAACATGAAATAAAAATCAAATTTTTGCTCGCTGTAGGTACATAATAACAATCTTTTAATACTAAGTCTAAACCAGATGATAGTCAAAGAAGGTATATTCCCACGGCCACAGTAGCAACTCTTGCTTCATTTTTAATGCATAGGATCACCTCACCATCCCTCAGCCTCCTGCTATCCTCAAGATCCTGCATGGAAGTACATAAATGAGTACTAGAACCAGAGTCAAGCATCCAACTGGATGCAGAAGAAACCATAAGGTTAGACTCAATAGCGAGCATACCTCCAGAAAGACCTGCCTCCTTCTTATTCTTCAAGGTGGCTAGGTAAGTAGGGCAGTTTCGCTTCCAGTGGCTATCAGTGTTGCAATGGAAATACTTTTCTTTGTCAATGGCCTTCTTCTTCAGCTCTACCTTTTTCTTCTTTCCTCCTTCCATCTTTTGCTTTTCAACAGACTTCTTCTTTCCAAAAGACTTTCTCTTGGAAGAAGTCCATTCCATAGCAAGCAGTGAGCCTTTAGAACCTTTCATAGAAAGCTTAGGAGTAACCATCATGTTCATAAGCTCGATTAGAGAATTTTGAAGTTTATGCATATGGTATTTCATGATAAACTGCCCATATGCATCAGTCAAAAATTGCAGAATTACATCATTCTACAGATCCAAATCCAACTTCACACTAAGCTTCTTAAGCTCTTTCAAATCCTTGATCATCATCAGACAATGATCTTGGACTAACTGTCCATCATGCATTTTAGCCTTGAACAGTCATTTAGTGTCTTGATACTTGGCAGCTTGACTCTATTCATCAAACATCTCTTGTAGGTGAGCCAACATTTGGCGAGCAGTCCTGATATTCTCATGTTGGTGCTGAAGCTCATCAGATATCAAGCCCAACATGTAATATCTAGACTTGTTATCTTCGTCCATCCACTTATTAAGAGATGCTCTCTGTTCAATTGATGGATGAGCTGGTAAGATGGCGGATCCTAGTCCAATACATGAGTTAACTTCTCGAAATCTAAAATAATTTTGAAGTTTCAGAGCCAATCCTTATAATTGGGTCCAGTCAGTCTATGGGTGTCCAGGATACGTGCTGGTGAATTGAAAGCAGACATTTTCCTATAAAGAGTCAAAGTTTCTAGTTAGATATTATAATTAAGACTTTACCAATTTATTTAAGGATTTTATTTTTAAACAAATTAGTTTTCACTATTTTTTTGTATCCCTACACTCCCTATGTAGAGATGTGAAAACCTCCACGATTAATGATTTTTGGTGGATGGTGCGATCCCACCAACTGACTCATCTCCTCACCTAACAATTATTGGTGATGGATTAGTCAATGAGTGAACAACTCTTGTTTAATGATTCTCTAATCATGGTGCATCCAAACTTGGTCTCTAATTCATGAATCTTATCATGCCCAGAATATTGATCCACTCCTTAATGAAGTTAGACCCACCATTTGCATAGATTGGATTCCTAATTGAATCTCTCACCATATCCAAAATATTGAGCCCAATCCATCCTCCAGTCTGTAGCATCCAATGCCTAATAGATATGGTTGCATCTTTCCAGTGCAACTAAACCATTGTAACCAGCCAAAAAGAATCAACCCTGAAAAGGGCCTGCACATCTACAATGGTGGAAGACCTTAGACTTAATCTTTTCTTAAGAAGATTTGATCTAGGTCTCATTAAACTAGACTTGACATAGTCATAACAATTATGACTAACCTGGTCGCATGGGTTAGCTCAGATTACTGGCCAGCTCAGATCAGGACTGAGCCAACAAATATGGCAAGGTAAGCGAGACTGGTAGAAGGGATATGCCATCAATTCGACAAGAACGCATTCGAGTCAAGTGACTCTCAATTAAAAATCAGTCGATCCTTTCTGCCAAACTTATCTTAGACACCAAATTATTGAGCCAGAACCAATCGGATTAGCCTACAATCCAAACTCTAACCACTGAGCCTAATTAGGTCTTAGCTTGATCGATCACTCATGTGATTCGATCTTGATCCAGACTTAATCCTATTAGACTGATCAATTTAAGCACTCCTAACCCATCTAACCAACTCTTGATTCAGTTTGATCAATCGCTTAGACCTAATTGAGCTACCCAAGCCCGAACCTAATTTTATGAATATGTCTTAAATCTAAAAATTCTTAATTTTTAGGCTTAACATATTTTATAATCTTAATTCTCAATTAAGTTTAGGATTCATAAATAAAATATGTAAATAAAATTTTAGGATTTTAGGATCTAGGGTTTTGCAGAAAATAAATTTTTGGATTTCTGATTAAGGACGAACGCGCAACACCACTACATATCATAAGAACATCCCATCGAATGAAAGAAGAGGATATTTAAATCCTACTTTATTCTTATGATCGAACGATCAAGGGGAACGTCTTAATCAGAAATATAAAAACCATAAAACTAGTTAGATCTACATCATATATCTTATATATAAAATTGATCTAACTATAAACATGTTTTACATACATATCATGTATCATATCATGCATATTTTTATATCTAAATTATCTCATAATCATCTAAAAAATTAAATTTAAATTGATCACATCAAAATAAATTCTATTCTAGACAATCATGTAGAACAATTCTACAACTAGTCTAAACATGCATTCGTTATATCTCATATGAACAAAAATTAAATAACTTTATTTTTTATTTTTTAGATCTTATTATAATATTTATAAAATTAAAAGATAATAAATAAATAGATATAAAAATTATAACTCAATCAAATTAAATTATGATCATGCAAGATTATAGATAGAACTATTCTATTCTACAACTAGGCATGCATCATATAGAACTTAGATCTAAATTTTTTAATTTTTAATTTTTCTAATTTTAGATCTAATCATATCTCATGTGACATCTGAAATTACCTAATTATTAGATCAAAATTAAATTAAAATTAGATCTAAATTATTTATAGGTACCTGGCTCTAATACCAATTGAAGGAAAAAATCTATTTTTTTGGATCAGGTTCGTTCAAATCTGATTTGACCAAGAGAAATATTTTAAAAATTTTTCTCTTAGATCTAAATCAGATTTGATACTTATCAGATTTAATTTGATGAATCTAATAAAATTAATTTAATTTAATTTAATTTATACGTTATTCTTGGGTAATCTTATTATCCTATGATGATCCTGCTGATTGCCTGAGGTTCTGAATGTAGCCATGCAATTGCCTGACCTCTACTGGTATCCACTTAGATAAAATTTGGATATGTCCTCCTTCTCAATCTTTCCTCGAAAGATTAGATCTGAATCTAATTTTGAAGATCTTCAAAATAACTTTTGAAGATCCGATGTCGTCTCTTGTAGCAGTGCTGCCTTCTTTCTTTCTTGTCACCTTTTTCTTATCTGGATTGCACCAAACTGAAGCCCAAAGCCCCTTAGGCATGGAAAGGAGAGAAAGGATCAGAGGTAGGCATAGAGGAGAGAGGGAGATGGCTATGTGGAGTGGGTAAGAAGAGAATCTCTCTAAACCTAGGTGCAGACAGGGTTTATATAGACCCTGCTGCACCATGCAGTGACACATCATCCCGACCAATCACATCTCTTCATGCAATTAGATCTAAATCTAATTGATGGGATGACATCACCTGATCCAATCAGATAAGAGCCCCTCTCTAACATTCTTAGGTCGAGCCAAGACTGGTCAAAGTGGTGTCTTTGGCACCACCTAGTTTGATGCCAAGAAGCAACCTGGAGACCCATCTATAGGGGACTCCAGGCATCATTATCCTTAGGCGCATGCCTCCCTAGGGGTGTGCCCCCTCCTTTCCTCTTTCTAGTAGGAGGATAAACCCCTATCTGCTCTCCTATGGATGCATGACATATGGACAGATGTCTAAGTGTCAAAGGTCAATGTTTGAACAAAGTCAAAAGACAAGAATTAGCAGGTGATGGAAAATGGTAGGTGTTGTCTCAAATTTATCTCATAAATTAAGACAATCATTTTCTGATCTAGACAAACTCCAGTCAGACCAAGTAAAGGTACCTGAGTGAGCCCAAACACATTTGGCTCAATCGAGACAATATTTAATAATTGTTGAAGGAGAACTTTAGGCTCAATCATGTGCTAGCATGATTTTCTTGAACCTAATTAAATCTAATTCAAATCAGTTGAATTGGGTTAGTTCAATTGATAATATCCAGATCCAAACTCTTATTTGTGCAACCTAGTTAAATTCAATTCTATATGATAATGAGATATGTCATGATCTCTATCGACATCATCGAAACACCTTCCAATGGATTAGAACTTTTTTGATTTAGACAACTAGAATGATCGACCATCCAAATCATTCTAATTGCTTTCAAAATCTACCAGTGACACCAAGTAGTATATGGTGGCAACCCATCAGAACTAAAAATGAACCTCTCGGTGCAGTTACATGTGTGATTAAGTTCTTCTATGTTGAGCCCCTATCAGTTTAGGGTTAAGATGAACTCGTCAAACCTTAATTTCCATCATATGAGTTAATCATTGGATTCAAGTCCGATGTGAAAACCTTAATAGAAACTCTTTCTATCATTTCACTCTGCCATCACCATGGGCTTATGGACTTGATTCTCATGATCATCATAGGTCTGCTCCTCATCTACCGAGGTAGATAGATTTTCTCTTGGTGTAATCCAATTCCTACAATGAACATGCTATAGCCAACATGCACCTCAGAGTTTCGGATGGCTAGGAGATCGAGTCATGGTGTAGTCAAACTATAACACCCTCAAGGTGAACTGCCGATGTACCTCAGATCAAAGAACTAGATACACCATTGCCGCTTCAAGCCAGTCATCGACGAGAAGGTAGACTTCCTTATGACTGCTCGAGGTGGTCACGCTAAGTGCCCTCGTTATCTAACGAGTACCTATACTCTCGCTCTGGTGTCTCTACACCATAGACTCAAGACTCATCTATTATAAAAAAATGGTTGTACACCAGCCTTCCAGATCAATCACCTTCCTCATAACGAACCTACAATCGAAAGCATTTTATGAGTTAATAATGAAAATTCATGTCTTAAATTTTCAATGCTTGAAAATAAGAATTATCATTGTCATTAACTCAATGGATGTATCACAGACACTAATTATACATTGTGATAGAAAATAGCCCATTTTATCATTTATAGTCAAAATTATAATTTTATCCTTAGAAGTGTATAACAAGTGTCAGTCAATTCTGACTTCTATGGCACACATATCTAACACTTTAAATCAAATAAAATCAAGATTAAACCAATCCAATTAAATAGGACCCTAACCCATTTATGGACTTAATTAAATCAAATTTAAATTTAATTTATTTTTTAGTTAAATTAAAAAATTGGATTGATCTGAGTACTAGTTAGACTAGGACTAATTTTTCTTTGCACTTAGCTTATCCAATAAACCAATTGAAGTTGATCCAATCAAGCCCAAACTAAATCTAATTAAATCATATTTAATTAAACTTAATCTCAGCCTATAGGCTGAATTAAATTAAGTCAATTAGTAATCTAATTGCTAATTGATCCTCCTGCAACACTTGTACTAGATTAAACATCAATCATATAGATTGTTTAACCCTAGAATAATTCTTAATCATTGATCAACCATCCGATCAGATCGTAAGCTCTAATGTGTGTGACCTCATAGGTTCGAACCTAAGCCAATAACATAGAAATAAATTTTTGTACCAATCAAAGTGACCATCTAGCAATGATATCCGATGGTCGGATAGGTCGAAGGTGTAGAACACCATCCTTACAACCCAAGAGGATATAGTTTCCATATAATTCATCCCTTTGATCATAATGCTCGTAGGACACCTCAGAGTTCAACTATCAACTCAGATCAGGTTGTCCACATTGTATTTCAAAATATCAAATCCATCTGATGGATTATCCTGAGCCATGGTTTTGCTATATTGAAATACAATGATACATTCTTCTCCAACTCTTGGAGTGGTCAATTCCATCTTGATCATACTCCGACTTTGCAAGTACTTGACTGTGCCCAAAAGCCTTCTGTTGCTGAACTAGAAATTTAGTTAGTCCGGTACCAAAGCACAGTGAGTTGCTTGTAAGTCACTAAGGTGATCTTAGGTCTAAGGGATACTTATACCTATATCCCATCAGAGACATTCTCGATAGCAGAATGCTCTAGAGTTGGTCACATTCAATGATGATGTACCCATACATCTCACCTGTATGCCATACCAGTGTCTCCACACTTTTTGATTAAAAGGACAATCAATCTATATGGCATATAGCGATCTATGCTTGATAGATGCTGTTGTCCTAATTAACAGCCTATCATTTGGTTGTGAACACATTTAAGGACTAATAGATAAATCCTCTCTTTATCGAAACTAAACAATCTTAAGGACTTCATCACAACAATGAAATTCATTAGAAGATGTAAACTTATGATGAAAAAGATGCCAAAATATTTTTATTAATTAATAAATAAATTATAATTATAAAATAGCTCAATCGTCAAGAGACTGACGATTGGCTATGGGACATAATTTCCAACAACTCCCACTTGTCCTAAAGCCACTCGCTATAGTATCTAATATCCATCTTCAACTTATGGTTGTCGAACTCCTTGATTGCCAGGGCTTTAGTCAAGAGGTCGGCTAGGTTCTACTTTTTGTCAATCTTCTGAAGGACGATGTCATCATGATCCACGATTTCACAAACTAAATGAAAGCGGTGCAGAATATGCTTTGTTCGCTAGTGTGCCTTTGATTTTTTTGCCTGAGCTATGGCGCCAGTGTTGTTGCAATAGAGCAGGATTGGACCATCAATGGAGGGTGCTACTCCAAGCTCAGTGATAAACTTCCTCAACCACACAGCTTCCTTTGCTGCATCTGATTCTGCCAAGTACTCTGCTTTGCAAACAGAGTCAGCCACTATATGCTGCTTGAAATTTTTTCAGCAGATGGCTCCACCATTTAGAGTAAAGATATACCCCGACACACTTTTACTATTATCATGGTCAGATTGAAAGCTGGAGTTCGTAAACCATACAAGCCTCAGATCTGACTCACCATAAATCAACCATTGGTCCTTAGTATTTCTCAAATACTTAAGGATGGTTTTAACCATCTTCCAGTGATTTTCTCTAGGATCAGACTGGTATCTACTCACCACTCCTAATAAGTATGCCACGTCTGATCTCGTACATGTCATTGCATACATAATAGATCCCACTATCGAAGCATATTGGATTCTACTCATACGCTCTCTCTCTTCAGAAGTTGTCGGACAATCCTTCTTAAAGAGAGAAATTTCTTAGCCTATCAGAAGATAGCCCTTTTTGGAATTCTCCATGCTGAACCTCTTCAGCATAGTTTCTATGTACGTGGGCTGGGATATACCAAGCATCCTTTTAGATTTATCCCTATAGATCTTCATCCCTAGGATGTAGGATGCTTCACCCAAGTCCTTCATGGAGAACTCTGATGACAACCAGACTTTTATTCCTTGTAGTGTGGGGATATCATTCTTGATTAAGAGAATGTCATCCACGTACAAAATAAGGAATACCACTACTGGACCATTTGCCCATTTGTAAATGTAGGGTTCTTCTCTGTTCTTAAGGGAGCCATATATTTTGATCACTTTATCAAAATGCATGTTTCAACTCCGAGATGCCTGCTTTAATCCATCAATGAATCTCTAAAGCTTGCACACCTTGGACTCATCTATGGATGTGAACCTTTTAGATTGTATCATATACACCTCTTCGATCAGCTCTTCATTTAGGAAAGTTATCTTCACATCCATGTACCAGATCTCATAGTCCAGATGGGCAGCAATGGCAAGCATGATTCGAATGGCTTGAGCATTGCCATAGGAGAGAACGTCTCATCATAGTCAATACCATAATATTGACGATACCCCTTGGCAACTAGATGGACTTTATAGGTCTCCACCTTTCCGTCTGCACCCCTCTTCCTTTTGAAGACCCATTTACACCCAATGGGTTTAACCCCTTCAAGTGGGTCAACTATTGTCCATACATCATTGACCTTGATGGAATCCATTTCGGATCTTATGGCTTCTAGCCATTTCTCAGAGTCGGATCTCTGCATCTCATCCATATAAGTGATCAGATCCTCATCATTCTCATCGAGTTCGACGAGATCACCATCCTAGATCAAGAATCCATAGTATCTATCTAGATGGCATGGTACTCTATCGAATCGCCTTAATGGTGCGGATTCACTAGGCTTCAAATCTGATCTGATCAAATTCGACTTAGGTTCAACATCCTATGTCGGACTTTCTACCTGTTGAACTCCATCAAGTTCAACCTTAGAGGCAACAGTTCCTTTACCAAGGAACACCTTTTCCAAAAAGATAGCCCTAAGACTGACGAACTCCTTTTGTTCATCAGCATAGTAGAAATAGTATCCTTTGGTCTCTTTTAGGTACCCTATGAATGTACACTTGTCAAACCTAGGTCTAAGTTTGTCTATAACTAACTGTTTGACATAAGCCGGGAACCTCCAAACCCTAAGGTGTGAAAGTGCTGGCTTACGCCTGTCCATACCTCATATGGGGTTTTAACTACAGACTTTACTTGAAATCCTATTTAATAGAATAACAAGCCGATTCGAGGGCATATCCTTAGAAGAATATCGATAAGCTGGCAAATCCCATCATGGATCGGAACCATGTCTAACAAAGTTCGATTTCTCCTTTCAGACACACCATTATGCTGTGGTATTTCCAGGAGGATAGTCCATTGGGAGAGAATTCTATTCTCTCCTAGATATGTGAGAAACTCATCCAGAAAGGTATTCTCCTCCTCAATCAGATCCGAAGAAGTTTTAATATTCTTTGTAATTTATTTTTCTACTTTACTTCGGAATTTGTTTGAACATTTCAAAAGAATCCAACTTTATGTTTCATCAGATAGACATATCCATATCTGGATAGATCATCTATGAAAGTGATGAAGTAGACATATCCACCTCTGGCACTTGTGCTTATTGGTCTACATACATCAGTATGTACTAGACCTAAGAGCTCATTGGCTCTTTCACCTTTTTCAGTAAAAGATGACTTGATCATTTTACCAAGTAGACAGGACTCACAAGTTGGATGTGATTCACAATCATTGACTTCGAAGATTCCCTCTTGAGTCAACCTGTTAATCCTGTTCTTGTTTATATGACCTAGCCTATAGTGCCATAAGTAGTGTTGGGGATAAACCCACTCCTACCGAAGTTTGGTTGGATGCTTGATCTCGAAAGGATTCCATCCGACAGCAACCTCCATGGTTAAACCTCGAGCCTCCTCCAGTAGTTGAACTCCTCCCGAACTTTTTCTTCATCCAGACTCCTCCAATAGTCGGACTCCTTTCGAACTTCTCCTTTAGCCAAACTCCTCCCCCAGTCGAACTCCTCCAATAGTTGAACTCCTCCTGAACTTGTCTTTCAGCCAGACTCCTCCAACAGTCAGACTCCTCCTAAACTTCTCTTTCAACCAGACTCCTCCCATAGTCAAACTTCTACAACAGTTGGACTCCTTCCAAACTTTTTCTTCAGCCAAACTCCTCCAATAGTTGAACTCCTTTCGGGCTTCTCCTTCAATCGGACTCCTCCAATGATTGAACTCCTTCTAGACTTCTCCTTCAATCGAACTCCTCCAGTAGTTGAACTTCTTCCGAACTTCTCCTTCAGACAGGCTCCTCCCCCAGCCGTACTCCTCCAACAGTCGAACTCCTACTAGATTTTTTCTTCAGTGAGGACTCCTCCAACAATCAAACTCCTTCCAGATCTTTTCTTCAGACGAACTCCTCCAAATAGCTAAACTCCCTCTGAACTCCATCCAGCAATCATAGAGGACCTCAGCACTCATCCTCGATATAGCTAAAAGAACCATCAATCTCTCCCATCCAAGCTTCGATCGTTGGACCCCGATGGGCTCGCACATCATGACAATAGATACTATCCCCCATAACAAACTCCACATGGTCCTGAACGGCCCATTACTAGATGGTTAGGGCTGTTACTATCAGTTTGTTATAGGCTCCATCTATATAAGGGACCCTTCAGATATGCTTTCAAAGAAAAAAAAGTTTGGACTCCTTTCGAACTTTTTCCTTCAACCAGACTCCTCCCTAAGTCGGACTCCTCCAACAGTCAGACTCCTCCTTCAGTCAAACTCCTCCAATAGTTGAACTCCTTTCGGGCTTCTCCTTTAGTCGGACTCCTCCAATAGTCGAACTCCTTCCAGACTTCTCCTTCAGTCAGACTCCTCCAGTAGTTGAACTTCTTCCAAACATCTCCTTCAGCAAGACTCCTCCCCCAGCCAAGCTCCACCAATAGTCAAACTCCTACCAAACTTTTTTTTCAATCGGACTCCTCCAACAGTCAAACTCCTCCAAAATTTTTTCTTTAGATGGACTTCTCCAAATAGCTAAACTCCCTCCAAACTCCATCCAGTATCCCTAGAAGACCTCGATACTCATCATTGATATAGCCAAAGGAATCATCATTCTCTCCCATCCGAGCTTTGATCGTTAGACCTCAACGGGCTCGCACATCGCGATAATAGACACTATCGCTTGTAACAAACTCTATGTGGCCCTGAACGGCCCACTACCAAATGGTTATGGCTGTCACTATCAGTTTGTTATAGGCTCCATCCATATAAGGGATCCTTCAGATATGCTTTCAAAGAAAAAAAAAGCTCTCCTTCTCTTCCTCAAAACTCTGCTAGAATCTCTCTACGTATTTTATTTCTGTTGGCTGAAAGAGTTGACTTGATCATCGAAGGATCTTGCCGGAGCCACCATCCTAGACTCCGGATGAGACTTATTTTATAGGTCCCGATAGGGACCTCATCCTCTCTAAATTCAGCTTTGACTCCGACGATGGTCAGATTTTATGCCAATAGGATTAACGCTAGAGGAAGGGCCTTAAGTTATTGAGGTTCTCTTATTCTTGAAGGAATACGTGGTGGAGATCCCTCTTCATCCCAACCTTTGGGGTAGCCTCAGAAAAATTTTTGGGGTTCATGGTCTCGAGATGAGGGATTGAGACCAATCTAGGGAAGATTCGAGCTATCCAGGAGATGACCGATCTGAAAGTCCATCAAAGAAGTTCAATGCTTGATCGAAAAGGTGGCATGTTTGAATCATTTTATCTCGAGGTCGGTCGAATACTGCATGCTCTTCTTCCAAATCCTCAGGAAATCAAAAAATTTTCACTAGACTCAAAGAATGCCAAAAGGCATTCGACGAGCTCAAGAACTACCTCAGCTCGCCTTCCCTACTAGCCAAATCCAAATTCGAGAGGAGCTATTTCTCTACCTCACGATCTCCATGTGGTGCTAACGGCAGTCCTAATCAAAGAAGAGAAGAAAGTACAGTGACCAGTCAACAAGATCTTTTTGTTGAATGAAAAAACCTATTTTCCTGGGTCAGGTTCGTTCAAATCCGAATTGACCAAGAGAAATATTTCAAAATTTTTTTTCTTAGATCTAAATTAGATCTAATACTTTTTAGATCTAATTTGATAGATCTAACAAAATAAATTAAATTAAATTAAATTAGATTTAATTTATACGTTGTTCTTGGGTAATGTTATTATCTTGTGATGATCCTGCTGATTGCCTGAGGTTCTAGATGTAGCCACGCAATTGCTTGGCCTCTACCGATATCAACTTAGGCAGCATTTGGATATCTCCTCCTTCTCAATCTTTCCACCAAAGATCAGATCTGGATCTAATTTTGAAGGTCTTCAAAATAACTTTTGAAGATCCGATGTTGTCTCTTGCAGCAGTGCTGCCTTCTTTCCTTTCTTGTCGCCTTTTTCTTTGCCTAGATAGCACCAAATTGAAGCCCAAAGCCCCTTGGGCATGGAAAGGAGAGAGAGGATCAAAGGTAGGCAAGGAGGAAAGAGGGAGATGGCTATGTGGCTTGGGCAAGGGGAGAACCTCTCTAAACCTAGGCGCATATAGGGTTTATATAGACCCTGTTGCGCCATGCAGTGCCACATCATCCTGACCAATCATATCTCTTCATGCAATCAGATCTAAATCCGATTGGTGGGATGACATCACTTGAATCCAATCAGATGAGAGTTTCACTCCAACATCCATAGGTGGAGCCAAGACTGGTCAAAGTAGAGTCTTTGGTGCCACCTAGTTTGATGCCAAGAAGCAACCTGGAGTTCCATCTATATAGGACTCCAAGCATCATTATCCTTCGGAGCACACCACCTTAGGCATGCACACCCTCCTTTCCTCTTTCTAGTAGGACAACAAACCTCTATCTGCTCTCCTATGGATGCATGACACATGGGTAGACGTCTAAGTATCAAAGGTCAACGTTTGACCAAAGTCAAAAGACAAGAATTAATAGGTGACGAAAAATGGTAGGTATTGTCTTAAATTTATCTCATAAATAAGACAATCCTTTTCTGACCTTGGACAAGCTCCAGTCAGACCAAGTAAAGGCCTACTGAGTGAGTCACAAACTCCTTTGGCTCAGTCGAGACAACATTTAATGATAGTTGAAAGAAGAACTTTAGGCTTCAATCGATGTGCTAGCACGATTTTCTTGAACCTAATTGAATCTCATTCAGATCAATTGAACTAGATTAGTTCAATTGATGATCATCCAGATTCAAACCCTTGTTTGTGTGACCCAGTTAGGTTCAGTTCTGTATGGTAATGGGATATGTCATGATCTCTATCATCGACATCATCGAAACTCCTTTCGATGGATCAGAACTCTTCTGATTCAGACAACTAGAATGATCGATCATCTAAATCATTCTAATTGCTCCCAAAATCCACCAGTGACACCTAGCAGTATATGGTGGCAACCCATCAGAGCTGAAAATGCGAACCTCTTGGTGCAGCTACCTGTGTGATTAAGTTCTTCTATCTTGAGCCCCGATCAGATTAGGGTTAAGGTGAACTCGTCAAACCCTAGTTTCTGTCATATGATGTAATCATTCGATTCAAGTCCGAATGTGAAAATCCTAAATAGAAACTCTTTCTATTATTTCACTCTGCCATGGCCATGGGCTTCTGGACTTGATTCTCATGATCATCATAGGGCTGCTCCTCTATCCACCGAGGTAGATAGATTCCATCTTGATGCAATCCAGTTCCTACAATGAACATGCTATAGCCAACATACACCTCAGGGTTTCCATATGGCTAGGAGATCGAGTAATGGTGTAGTCAAACTATAACACCCTCAAGGTGAACTGCCGATGCACCTCAGGTCAAAGAACCAGACACACTACTGCAGCATCGAGTCAGTCATTGACGAGAAGGTAGACTTCCTAATGACTACTCGAGGTGGTCACGCTCAGTGCCCTCGTTCTCTAACGAGTACCTGTACTCTCGCTCCGGTGTCTCCACACCGTAGACTCAAGACTCATCTACTAAAGAGAAGCGATTGTACACCAACCTTCCGGATCAATCACCATCCTCGTGATGATCCTATGGTCGGGAGCATTTTATGAGTTAATAATGATTATTCATGTCTTAAATTTTCAACTCTTGAAAATATGAATTATCATTACCATTAACTCAAAGGATGTATCACAGACACTAAATACACATATGTGATAGAAAATAACCCATTTTATTATTTATAGTCAAAATTATAATTTTGCCCCTAGAAGTGTATTACAAGTGTCAGCCAATTCTGGCTTCTAGGGCACATATATCTAACAATCTCCCACTTGTCCTAAAGCCAATTGGCTACAAGTCTAAGTCCCATCTTCTCAAGGTGGGCTTCGATCTTCTGCTGGCCCAACGGCTTTGTAAGTGGGTCTGCCACATTATCTGCGGAGTTGACTCTCTTGACCTCGACGTAACCCTTCTCGA
This sequence comes from Cocos nucifera, assembly GCA_006176705.1. Classification (NCBI taxonomy): domain Eukaryota; kingdom Viridiplantae; phylum Streptophyta; class Magnoliopsida; order Arecales; family Arecaceae; genus Cocos; species Cocos nucifera. Next base: position 18,421 of record QRFJ01004176.1, on the reverse strand, counting down.
GGTAATCGCGGATGAGGTGGTATCGCCGCTCAATGTGCTTGGATTTTTGGTGAGACCTCGGCTCCTTAGCAAGGGCTATGGCGCCATTGTTGTCGCAGTATAGAGGAATGGCATCTGATGGCATTACTCCAATTTCTGCAGCAAACTTCTTGTACCAGAATGCTTCCTTCGCAGCTTCTGATGCAGCGATATATTCTGCTTCCATGGTGGAATCTGCTATCACTGTTTGCTTGAAACTCTTCCAGCTGACAGCACCACCATTGCACACAAACAGACTCCCAGATGTCGACTTTTCGATCATCTATATCGGACATGAAATCCGAGTCTGTGTATCCCTGGACTTGGAGTTCTCCATTACCAAAGACCAACATCATATCCTTAGTTCTTCTCAAGTACTTAAGGATACATTTCACAGAAGTCCAGTGTTCTTCACCTGGATTTGACTGATATCTGCTTGTGACACTCACAGCATGGGCTATATCAGGTCGTGTACATAGCATGGCATACATGAGGCTCCCTATTGCAGAAGCATAAGGGATCTTGCTCATGCATTCTATTTCCTCAGGTGTGCTAGGGCACATCTTCTTGGAAAGATGAATACCATGTCTGAAGGGTATTAATCCCCTCTTAGAGTTTTCCATACTAAACCTCTTTAGTACTTCCTCTATGTACATCTTCTGTGAAAGTCCTAGCATCCTATTCGGTCTATCCCTATAGACCTTAATTCCTAGAATAAAGGATGCTTCACCTAGGTCTTTCATGGAGAATTCTTTGGACAACCATATTTTGACTGATGGTCAACATGGGAATATCATTCCCAATAAGGAGGATGTCATCCACGTACAATACGAGGAAGACAACAGCGCTCCCACTGACCTTTTTGAAGACACATGGTTCCTCTTCATTTTTGATGAAACCAAACATTTTGATCACATCATTGAAATGAGTGTTCCAGCTCCGAGATGCTTGCTTAAGTCCATATATGGACCTTTGCAGCTTGCAAACCTTGTGATCAGTATCACTGGATGTGAAACCTAGCGGCTGTTCCATATAGATATCTTCCTCAAGATATC